>SAYR01020702.1:298950-372431 GCA_004382745.1 Argopecten irradians irradians
TGCGCACGGCTTCGAGAATCCTAAATACTCAAAGTTTTGTTTAAAAATATGATATAATTAACCTACAAACTGACTCATTTTGTGTGTTATAAACTAAATCCCAAAATTGATGACAAAAAATATTAACCAGAATACGTAATTTTATGACACTGAAAACGGACGAAATTCGGGTTCTCGGTTGTACTGTAATGGCTGCCGTGGGCTTGGGTAATCTACGAAGCAAATGTTTAATTTTGTACTAATCACACATCGTAAGGTGTTTATCAAGAAACCCTTCGAAAACAGTAATTGCTTTTTAATTATATTTTGGGTGACTTTGAATTTAATTTGTAATTTCAAATTGATATTTGCAATATATCTGTCAATGTTTATACGTAATGGCGACCGTGTTTTCTCGTGGCGGTCGAAAATGGAGTATAAACAGAGTAAAATATATGAATACCATATGTTTAAAATTGTAAATTATTGTAAAATATTTTTATTTACACTTTTCGAAATGTAAATAACGCAATAGTTCTCGGATTGTCGTACTATTTATTACAACAAGGAGCCGCAAAGCTTGGCATTATCCCCCGCGCCCAGTTGTGTATGAAAGCTCAAACATAAAATAAATGAAGCTCATTGTAACTAAGAGTTTAAATCTTGATATTGTCATCCATGTATGTTTAACTATTTGAACAGAGCTTAGTATTGTCCTTGAATAAATTCATACAACAATATATCCGCTCTCTCAGTAACATGACATTTAAAAATAAAAAGAACACAGAATTGATGTAACATGTTTAAGTAATATGAATATGATATTTTAGGAAACTTTAATAATATGGTATTTTTTAATAAGTTTCCATGGTAATGTAGCCGGGTGGTGTCAAATACGACAAGGCTAAAGGGTTCTTTTAAAGATGTTTATTACATCGGGTGTAAAATACCCTGCAACACAAATAGAAATATATAAATTCAAGTACTCTCTCACAACCACTCGCACATCGGTAAGAACGACAACTCTTTATTCCTAGTTATAAGTATCTTTACCTATAATACATTGAAATACGGTAGATATTGACGTAAATTATATTTTGAGAATTTACAATATACTCTTATGAGTTAACATACATATTTGCTTTACATACAATACTTTTACTTTCTCCGTATGATAATTATGAAGAATTAACATACTACGAATATTATATCTCTTTCAGTATACATATACGCTACATGCTATAAACTTTCATGAAATTAAATTAGCACAGTAAACATCCCAATTAAGCTCCAATTAAACGCATTTTGTACACTCACCCCACAGGATAGTGCGGGGGTCACACACCACTAGCCAGGGACACTCTATACTGACCGACTTCAAAATGGACAATACTAAAAACACAAGGACAAAATGACTTTATAGAACGAGTTACAATACTTTGGCCATTTACTATATATATACCTTAGTAAAATAATGTATTTACATTTTAAGTTTCAAAGTGACCTTGACGGAATGACTTTCCTTTATAAGCTACTTTTTATACTTTACGAGTTTATAATTAATTTAACTTTATTTCATAGTTAAATTTATTTAGACACTTACTTAGTAATAATGCTTTTATAATACAATAATGTTTAGTAAGAATTATTTAGACTTACCAAATATCCGCCTTATATATATATTCTCTTGCTGACTTCTACATGTATAAAACAGATGTGATATCTTTGGCAGCAAAGACAGAAGTGTCTATCCTTTGGCAGCAAAGACAGAAGTGTCGGGGTTAGTTAAAAGGATAATTTACAGAAAATCATGCAATAGGTATGTCCAATCAGTGTCCGGAGTCAAGTCACATG
The DNA here is from genome assembly GCA_004382745.1 of Argopecten irradians irradians. Taxonomy (NCBI): domain Eukaryota; kingdom Metazoa; phylum Mollusca; class Bivalvia; order Pectinida; family Pectinidae; genus Argopecten; species Argopecten irradians. The sequence continues at coordinate 300,784 of SAYR01020702.1, forward strand.
TCAATACATGAATAAATTAAAAATACAATACTAAGACACAGTTCACAGGTCAAAGGTTATAGCCTTTGAAATAGCTGACATCAGCACATTTCTACATAAAGATTAAAGATGCATTCTCACCACTTTTATTAATTAAAACACAATACTAATATTTAATAATTTAACACATTACTAGATATCTACAATCTAGGAATACCCTGTCACATACTCCCCCTTGTGGGAAAAATGATGTCCTCGTCATTTCTCTAAGGTATTTCATGACAATTGATTAACCGTATATACAACAAGTTCATATGTAAACAAAATAGACTTTCTAGCAAGTATTGCTAACAATAGCTATTAAAGCGGCGAGTACAGAATTGGGCATCCTCTCAAACACTCCCGCTGCAGCTAATTGTTGCAGGTATTCAGCTCGTACCTTCCAGTCGGGTGTAGTAACCAGTGCGTGGGACATGGCAAAGTCCTTATGCCATTCAGGAGCTTTCCTATCTCTGGTAGACCTTCTGGGAATCGGTGTTGGTTTCGGCCTGGCCCTTTCGGCACTGACAACAGGTGCCATATCCCCAACCTCTACAGCTTCTGGGGTTGGTCCCAGGTCGTGAGTATCTTCAGCAATTTCGTCCTCCTCTGAGGAGCTGTGGTCGTCACCACTATCGCTGCTTTCACCAGCAACCCCAAGTTCCGAATCGTCACTTGAAGCTTGGGTTGCCTGAATGTCCTGTCCTTCAGCATCCTCACCGGCACGGGCTGGGGTGCCTGCTGCTGTTGTCCTTGGGACTTGACCAAAACCTGGTCATATTCATCCTCGCTAGTGTCACTTTCCTCACTAGTCTCCTCTCTCGTCCGGTTCCTTCCTTTGTTCTGGTAATGCTCTGATATTAGTCCCGTTGTTACGATCACTGTCTATTTCTTCCAAGAGTCCTCCAATAGGAAGCAGGAGATTCCGGTGTAACCTCCGGGTCCGACCTTCTCCCGTCTCCCTGATTACGTCGAATACTGGAATGTCCAAATTGGGTTGCCCATCCACCACATATACGTCATCCTCCCACCTATCTGCCAGCTTGTGTTTACCGTCAAACACTAACTTTTGAACCAGAACCCGGTCCCCTACTTGGACTGTCGATCCTCGAGTCTTCCGGTCATATACATTCTTCCAGTAATGTCCTGTTAAACCGTTCACACATCCCATTACCCATCGGGTGATAAGGGGTAGTCCTCGATTTTGTGATACCGGCAATATCGCATAACTGGTGTATAACTTTTCCCTCGAAGTTGGCTCCTTGATCTGAATGGAGGCGTACCGGAAATCCATAATGAACGAAGAAGTTGTGGAATAATATCTCTGCCGTTGTTCTAGCAGTCATGTTTTTGGTGGGAAATGCTTGTGCATATTCTGGTAAAGTGGTGCTCAAGACCTAGGATATGCTGATATCCTCCTTTCGATGCTTCTAGTGTTAAGAAAGTCTACACACACGAGCTCCAGAGGCTGAGATGTCTTTATGTTGACCAATGGCGCTTTTTGCTTGGTTTGGTGTCTTTCGTCCTAATGCATCTCGGACAGCTTGTGGACGAACTTCTCTACATCTCTGCCCATTCCAGGCCAGAAAAAATCGCTCTTTGTACCAAAGACAACGTTCTGTCTCGTCCTGGGTGTCCTACATCAGAATGCAAGAGTTTATAGTACTCTCCGGACATGGGTAGAAGGAAGTACGAGCTGCTTTCACGTGTTGACCATCCCCGAGTGACACATCTGATATAGCACACCGTTGTTCCAGACTCAAATGTTTGAATGTTTTTGCGTAGTTTGCTTGCTCCGGCGTTTAGAGTATGTCGTGTTAACCTCTGGTTCCTCCTACTGCTTTAACAATAACACGTAAAGTAGAATCATGTCCTTGAACTCTTCTCCAATCGCGCGGCCGACATCTTGTTCCATGGTATCAATGTCCATATCTTCCAACGGAAGACTGGCGATAATCTCAGCTGAAGTTTCATTCTGAAGCACTAGCACAGACAGCCTTGATGGATTCAGATGAAATCTCATAACGTTCCCTATCCTCCGAGTCTTCCGGAATACGTGACAAAATGTCCGCGTCAGTGTTGTTCTTTCCTGGCACATACTTTGATGGTAAAATCATAAACACTTAGTGCAGCAACCCCAGCGATGGCCTGTGGCATCAAGCTTGGCTGTTGAGAGAACGTAGGTCAAATGGATTATTATCTGTATAAACCATGAATTTAGTTCCATATAGGTAAATCGGAGAACTTGTCTGTTACTGCCCATTTTAACGCGAGAAACTCCATCTTGTGCGCTGGATAGTTCCTTTCGGACTTGTTCAGGCCCCTACTAGCATAACTGATGACACGTTTGCTTTCCGTCCTGAGTTTGGTACAGGATTGCTCCAAGTCCTCGGGAACTGGCATCAATATGTAGTTCAAATGGTAACGATAAAATCTGGAAATGCTAAAAATGGGTGGTGATGTTAGAATCCCTTTCAGCTTATCAAAAGCCTCTTGTTGATCTGGCCCCAATGCCAGGTCACTGGTATTACCTTAAGCTTCTTCTTGCACTTCTTATTGGTTGGTGGAAGTAAACTCATGAGAGGTCTGGCAATAGAAGAGAGAAATTCTCCACAAATTTACGGTAATACCCCGCAAAGCCTAGGATTGTCGTAATTCCTCTGGGGTGTAGGCGTCTTCCATTGCTTGATCTTGTCTACCTTCTCAGGATCAGCTTTCCACTCCCTTCTCTGACACGATAAAATCCCAAATATTTCACTCTGGCTTGAAAAAGGAAACACTTCTTCGGAGATAATTTCAGACCATGTTCCCTTAAACACTGCATTACTTTTCCAAGTCTCTCCAGATGTTCCTCAAATGTATCGGAGAACACGATGAGGTCATCTAAATAAATGAAACATAGCTTTCCAATATAGTCTCCGAGACAGTCTTCCATGAGGCGTTGATAGGTCGCTGGTGCATTAACTAAACCAAAAGGCATTCTGTTATACTCCCATAGCCCTAATGGTCCAACGGTGAATGCTGTTCGTTGTTTATGCTCCTCTAACACCTCTACTTGGTGGTAACCACTTTTCATGTCAAGTACTGTAAAGTACTTGGATCCATGCAAAGCGTCCAAAATCTCATCTATCCTCGGCATGGCATACGAGTCCTTGATGGTTTTACTATTAAGCTGTCTATAATCAATACACATCCTAAGACTACCATCTCTTTTCCTGGCTAAAACCACACATGAGGACCATGGGGAATGTGAACGACGAATAACTCCACAAGCAGCAAGCTGCTTGATATGGTCGCGAACTTTCTCTACCATTGAGGGCGGAATGCGTCGATAACGTTGGGCAAATGGGGTGGCATCATCCATCTCAATACGATGTTGTACGTTCGGACAAGACCCAAATCTAAGTCACCGACGAAAATATGTCTTCAAAGTCCTTGAGTAAAGTTTCGGTCTGTTCAAGCTGTCTAGCAGTCAGATTCTCTGCATCCAAGTTTAACAACTCTCTAAAGTTGTTACCTATTTGTACCTCTTGGTCTGCAACTGAGCCTTCCACTGATACTTGGTTGCCAACTCAACATAATATTGCTTGCTGGGGTGGTACTGCCACATTCCTCATAGTGACATTAGAAATGGTAACCGGTATTGCCTCTGGTATTTCCATATTCATAATGCACAAGCCCAGGCGTTTATATCTAACTCTTTCGATACTGAAACGGTGGCTTTCCCTTAAAAGAAAGAACAATCTGTAGGGTTTAAATACCATGGTGTTGCTAAACTCTGACTTTGTAGGTACCGATCACCGAATCTAGTCTTACATGCTGTCATTGGAACCGGTAACAGCACATTAGTTCCTAGTAGAACAGGCACATTGCTGTTATATCTGCTATCTGGCACAACCAACATCAGATTACGGACGTCTAACCTCTGGATCCATGTCAGGGTAAATCCCCAATGTCGACCAGTATAACTCCCAAGTACGGTAATGAGGTTCCACCTGCACCACTCTATATCCAACATCTCTGACAATGGCTGCAATTCCAAATGGTACAGATTGGTTTTAAAGAACGTCTCACTTACAGTAATAACTGTGGATCCGGTATCTAGTAGTGCTTTGACTCTAATGCCTTCCAGGGAAAACTTACCTCGTTGGATTCCCCCACTTATTCAGTAGCGCGTTTTGCAAAATCTTGGGCCTAAACTTCTTTCAAGCCCAACGGTCGACCCTACTCCGAAGACTTCTTCCCGTTTAAAACGACTTCTTAGAATGGTCCAGAATGACTCTACAATCAAGTCTAAGATGTCCACGTTGTCCACATCTCCAACATATTACCTCTTTTTGTCTCATTATCTGCCCTCTGCGTACTATAGGACTGCTGTGTTGACTTCTCATTCTGGACTTGTGAATAATATTTACTCCTATTGTTTTGTTTTCTCCCTTGTATTGCTGCTGTTACTAGACCACTGTGTTACCTGGCATCAAGCTGTTGTATCATACTGTGAAGATCCGGCTGGTCATCTGGCTTTGTGTCTTCAGTCATGGCAGCCATTTTAACAGTCGCTGTTTTACTTACCTGGCTTACAGTTGATATGTCATGTTCTTCTAACTGTCGTATTGCAACTAATAGTTCGTCATAATCCCCTTAGTGATCAAATTATGAGCCGGGAATGTCTAAGCGGCTGCGCCTGAGCCCCTCCCAAACTTTGCCCGTTTAACATCTCGGAAGTGCACCAAACCATGATCTCGCGCCTATATATTGAATAGTGCTACGAGATAATAATTCTCTTCCATTCACAGCTCCAGGTTGATTAGCATTCTCATCTTCCTTCTGGCAGGCTCATAAAATTCTTCGAGTAGCGATTCCTGAGATTCTACCTATACCATACCACACTGTCAAGTTTTTTCTAAAAGGGCATGCAAACCGTGCATCCAATGCTCCAAGGGCGTCCTGGCAAACCCAGCTGCGCAATCACTCTTCAAAGGATTGTCGAATGGCCTGAGTTTGTTTACTCTCTTCCAGTGCTTAGGATTCTGTCTTACGTAAAATAAGACCTCATATTTCCACTGCCGAAATTAACCTGTTCCTTTTTGTCACTAACCTCCTCCCATAAAACACAGATATGCGTGGCCAATGTTGTTATAGATAGTGTGTTAGGTAGTTCCTTCATCGCCTGCTGAATTTCAGAATCCTTACAGCTTCACCTTTAATTTGGATTTTACGGCCCTCTACTCCCCACCCCCCCCTAGTTAGGAACCCAATACGGTCAAAAAACTTTCCTTGTTTTCTAGCCTGGGGCTGTTACATCCCTCGCGCCTCAAAATATTGCGACCCTTCATACGGAGCAACTTCCTCCTACTGACAGTGGAGACATGGGTTGACTAGCGTCTAATTTAATTAATAAGATCCAATAAGATACAACAATCCTTAAATTTTTCAGAACACTCAACCCCTCACCATAGTAGTATATCTTAAATGGCTAAAATAACACAAGCGAAACTGTAAAAAAGCGACCTTGAAAAAATAATCAATACATTCCCATAACGAAAACCATTCTCACCTACTACAATTCTAAAAAACCATGCTATAATGAAACAGTTCTATAACTTACCTGTATATAGCAAGGCAATCAAACCGAAATCCTGATACTACGGATAAATCTATACCAAAAATTCGACAGGGTATGAGGAGGAATTATGCGAACCTATCTATAAATACCAGCTTAAATAATAAACAAGAACACCAGCTGAAACTTAAGAAACCATTAACCGTAAGAACACACACAAACAAATATGCTCAGTGTTCAATTGTGTATCGTCTATAAGTTCTGCGTATGGGTTAGTTAAAAGGTGCAAAGAAACAGCACGGGAATATAATTTGACAATAGACAAGAGATTATTTTGGTCCAATCTTGTTTATGTCTAATTACAGAGAGCTGACCTTAATCACATTTGTAAATAATTACGGCCCAGTAACTAAGTTATAATGTTTATGGAAACACTAAGTGTCTAATCAGCTATCAGCCTAAATCTGGAATTAAAATAATAAAACTATTTGTAAATAAAATAGACTTTAGGGTTTTATTTCAAGATTGTAGTTTATCGATGAATGTATCCTGGTCGGCATTTACGTACAGTACTACGATCTGTAATTTATATCAATTTAAATGAAGTCTACCTAATATGTATTCAAATTATATAAAATTAATACCATTTCAATTGGAGACTTAACACAGCAGTCCATGGCATAAAAGCGGCTGAAAATGAAATATTAAAAATGAAATATGCAGCATGAAAACTGAACGATTTCACCATATATTATTTTTCGAGATCGGCAGCCATACATGTACGTGTACGTGTAACACAGTAGTTGATACAAGGGCATTCCATTAAAACAACATGTACATATTAAATAACGAAATATATATATCTTAAACAAGTACTTTTTTAGATAAAAGTGTTGGTAATCATTCATATGATTTATTTCCCCAACAATGCTGTGGCCTGCAGTGATCTACCAGCGATGAAGCCATACACGAGCGGCCGTGGTCTGGTCAGGTGGTTCACGTTTTGTTTATATCATATCGTGTTGTGAACAGCTTTTTCATGTTTAACAGAAACATGACACATTGAAATAAATCATTTATTCATAAACACCTTTTTCACAACCTCAATTTATACGTATGAACAAAATCGGGTACGTGTGATGGCCCGGCAGCGCTTCGATAGGTGGCTTCGACACTAAATCTACACTTGTTATATTTAGCAATAAACAAATGAAAATATAAAAATGTTAACATCCGTAACATGTGAAACAATAAGAAAGCATTTCAAAATCAGAATTTGCAAGTGTGAAAGTATAAACTTTTGTCAAAGTATCGATTATGAAGCAGGGATGTACGTATCTGATATTGTTTTTATCAGTCGCCATACTGTGTTTGTACCTTTGAGGACCCGGATGTAAACTTTCTGTGATGTCACGCCATCTTTTCTGAAATCTCCTATAGCTTGTAATCTTTATTAGAGATTTCTTTTACCTCTTTTTCATAGTTTGTTCTTACAAGGAAACAATGATTTCCACACATAATATAAACAAATACGGAGATAGCGGATTTTTAATTTTTAGATAATTTTGAAATTCATAATTAAACAGCTAATCAGTGGCCGGATCAAAATTCTATCCATTTAATATTAAACCGATTGGTCTGGTTTTAATGTTAGTCAATACTATTTAAATGTGTGAGAGAAAGAAATAGGTGATATAATTCTAAAGGTTGTATCGATGTGTTGAATATTTGCATGATATAATCTACAAACTCTATTTGCTTGGCAATGTCAGAAACGATTCGACGTGTATGCATTTTTTAAAGTCGAATCAGGTCAAACAAGCGCTCCTTGTACATGCTATAGACACTAGTAAACATAATGGCATGGCTATTTAGTGATAGAAATATGTACCGAACCCTGTGGATTTACGAAAAACCTTTGTTGCATATTTTGCCAAAATTTACAAACAGCAAAACAATCTGGGACTCAATAGTAATACCTAGAGCTTTTGTCAACTTAATTATGTCGAAGTATACTTAAGAAGTGATATATTGTCATATAAAATATCACTTTTGGTGCATGCGCAATCAATACTTCATTCCATATAGGACATAGTGCCACAGATTTTTTTCGGGATGCAGTTAATAACTTTCAATGTTTTTGTCTTGAAGTAAAATTAAATGCTCAAAGTTTTCAATGGTGGTAATGGTGTAAAGTACATGTAAGTAACTTTTCTAACTGAAGAAAAAAAACTAATTCGTCTGCGCCTGTTTTTGATAGCGAAAAATATGCCATTTGTCAGCAGTGGAGCATCTTTAAATAGCATTGTATATACTGTTTAACAGGTAGCTGCTTATTCAAAGTATTAAGCAATAGAATATTGGCTCTCTATTTAGGCCCTATATTTTATGGCGGAAAGATATCACTACATATTGTATCGTGGTAAGTTTCCCTGATGGAAGACGAGAAAATGGTCACCACGGTATAAATATAGAGTTAAAGTTATGGGATAAATAAGTTCCCCAACGTGTGACTGTTCTTTATCATGTTTATCTGAACTCTCGTTAGTTAATTTTAACTTTTTTAGAGAAGGCACTCACTAAATTTAAACTTCGTGACTTTTCAAAATTTGAAAATCAACTCGAGTTTGATAAACATGATAAACAACAGTCACTTGTTGGGGAGCCTTTATTTATCCTATTACATCCCATTGCATGTTGAACAATGGAAAAACATGTGATAAATTCCATAGCAGTTGGTTATCATTTATGTTTACACACTCCAGTGTGTTAACACCTACGGCGCCTCTGGTTTGTCTATGCCAAGATATCTTGATTCCGATTGGCTTTCAACTTCACTAAAGCTCGTGTATTTTGAAAATTTGAAAATTAACTAACTCGAGTTTGATAAACATGATAAACAACAGTCACTTATTGAGGAACCTCTATTTATCAAACCGTAGTTTGAACAAAATGGTATTTCTTCCCTGTATACAAGGTATACATCACTCGTTAGTCAAATAACCCGGTGTATAAACACGTTACTCTTTCTGTTTCAACATTATCATGGAAACATGTAAAACTGGAGAAAATTACTATTTAATTACGACTTATGCTATGGATTTAACTTATCAGTTATTTACAGCCGACTGTGTCCTTGGTTGTTGTATTAGAAATATATGATAAAAGCAGCAACAAAAATAATGTTACTCGATAATTTTTTTTCCAGTTGCTAGGACTCGTTTCAACAAGCCTAAGGTGACATCAGAGACTGAGTACTGTTTTGTCAGCGGTAATACAGCTTTGATGCAATGCCAAATAGCCGGGAAAGTCGAAAAGGTGTCCTGGAAAAAGCGGAAAGAGACTGATGACGCGTTCTGCGACATCCGAATTGACAACAAAAAATATTTTGGTGGTTCTGTTGCCTCTCCTTCTCTTGTTATAGCATCAGTAGGTGGGGATGATGCTGGTACATATATCTGTCGGGCTACAAACGATGTTGGGGAAGGCGAAACTGGAGAAATTGAAGTTACAGTCAAAGATAATGTTAAGGACAATGGTATGCACATCACAATTATCTTAACGATAGCTCAACATTTTCTTTCACGACAATAGTCTCATCCAAGCATAAACGCATTCTAGAATGCATTGTCATTGGTCATTTTAAATTACGTTACTGTAAATGTAAATATTTAGCGGTAGTTTTATTAAAGCAATTTTCCCGTTGTTTAAATCACTTATTCATGTATAGCGCAAAAAAAATGTAAAAACATATGATATTTGAGATATAAATGCAATCTAGGTGGCAGATAAATAGAATAGCGCCCTATTTATATCTCCAATAAATGCAATCTAACAATCCTTTAATTGTTAAATAGTACTATTACATATCAGCATCTTTATCAATATTGAGAATTGACCAAAGCTCTAAACAGAAATACGCCTAGATCTTGAACATGTAAAAAAATCACGATAGATAATCTTATATTAGTATCTTTCTAATATAAAAGAATCATAAAACATGTACATCATATTACAAATTAGAGAAAAAAAAGGGCGAGAAAAAGGGGGGGACCAGGTGAGGTCAAGCTCAATTAATGTTAAAGCCGCATAATCCGTATCTTTCAGGGTCCGTAAATCAACAAAAGAAAATTAAGGTACATATATTATAAAAAGTTATCAACTTTCCCCTAATTACACACCAAAAAAGTCCCGAGTTCAAAAGAAATGAATGATGAAATGTTCGATATCCAGAGTGTTTGAATATTCATTTTCAATGCGTAGACGATCACGTGACTTTCCAGACCAAACGAAATGGCAGTCAAAAGTGTGTCGTTCATGTTAGCAGGAACTTCTACGGAAGAACTTGTTACTTATCATTAACAAGTGAATGTTTTGTTGTGTAATGAAGTTATGAAAGAGTCCATCAGAACAATATATATACATTATCGTCGTGTACACAATACTTCCATTCGGTCATTTTGAGCGTTTACAATACGACGATCGGTTGACTATGCTTTGCCTAATTTCCGGGGGCCACCGGAGGTTTTTTTGTGGGAACGGCATTTAAACTTCGTATAAAATACGTGCGATACCATACATCGTACTAGACTAGATAATAAATTGTACAAAAATGTACCAGATATATAAATAATGGTATTGATAAATAATAAAATAGACATCGTACTAGATAGAGACAAAAATGGTTATCTACATGTAAATCTCTGGTGATACTTTTTAAAATAAATATCTCAGACGATATTTGACTTGCCTTGGATAACCATTTGTTTTAAAAAGGTCCAAATGAAGTATAATAATAAAGCAAGTAAAATAAGCACGGAGAGAAAACTTGACATAATATGCATTTTTGTTCAAAGTCATACATGTATATGTTTACATATCAATTAGTGATAAAAAAATCACCATGTACCGCCATAAACGAGTATAAAACTTTATACATGTATGTATGTTTCTGATAGTTATGTTGGAAAAGCTCCATGTTCGTGAAAAACATGATGATAAATTTCTGGTGAAACTATAAACATTTCGTTATATGATTTCAAGGATTACAGAAAATAAAAAAAAATAAAAAAGAAAGAAAGGGATTGAAGTTGAAATAAGGCGCTTTAATGTGTGTTTAAAGTTCTAAATGTCTAACATGCAATTATGTATATATTTTCTGTGTAGATAATGAAGACAGCTCTCTTGGTTAAATTTGTGATATACAATGTACATGTACATGTACATATAGCTTGCCAATGAACCATATATCTACCATATTATATGATGTTCAGAATTTGCCTCTGAATCAAATGAATCAGAAACATGTATATAATGAAAGACCTGGGTGTTTCTTATACAATCATATTCATACACAAATAGCACATACATGTACATTGTATAGTGTACATGTACACATATTATGCATTGAATTTCAAGTCAATAAAAAATGACTGGAGTTCAAAATAGCATCCAGTAGTAAATAAGCTGACCATAGCATGTGATTCTCATGTCATCAGAGAAATTGCAGTAAAAATTTATTTTTAGTATGTATATACATGTAGTCTAACCTGGTGGAAAATCTAACTTTATTAGATTATTTTGTTAGTTTATTTTTATATATTCAAGCAATCCTAATTCCTTTAGTGTAATCTTGTTCCAAACACTAAGTGGAGTTGCTAAGAGCTTGTACATGTAGACCTTGATTGACCTCGACTAATTAGAAGTTATTGTCAGTCTATTCCTTTCTAATTCAACCAAAACTTTGCAACTTGAAAATAGTCAATAATGAATAATGCAGTTTAACAACAGGCACCACAGGCTATTGTCTCTACAGATATATGGATGTTCTTATATATGTGCAATATGTGTATTACACAACAATATTTTTTTATTACACATAGGGATATCTGTATATCTATAGAGCCAAAATCTTGAGATTTGACACTGACTTTTGATCCAAATAACTTTTGATCTAGCCCCAGTCTTGTTTCCTATTTATTTTCTGTATTTGAACATTTCTAAAATGAACACTACATATTTAAACAACTCAGACAAATTACATTATTTTAATTGGTTTATTGTTCATAAATTATTCAAAAGTTATACATACATGTACTAGGTATGTAAACATACAATAATCATTATTAATCCTTTTTTATTTGTGTGAAGAAGAAATAAATTATTTTAGAATATCCTGTTGATAATAGTAAATAATTATGCCAGGTTTGTACAACAAGTCTGAAGCTGTCCTTCCTTCTTGAAAATCATTTCTTTCTGGTTCATAATGGGTACAATACAAACAGACTTATTTTTTACTGTCAGTTTTGATCCCAGAGATACATGTAGTTGTTTTTCCCTTTTATTTTTGGGCGAGCTGCCATCACATCTTGCACCTTTGTCATTTGGTTGGAGGTCCCATACATTCTATAAAGAAAATATGGAGTAAATTTCAGTTATATAGTATGTACAGAGATTAAATACTGTAATGTATACATGTATGTACATAATCTTCCAGTGACTGTGTAAGCCTACATGTAAAACAAACTAGTTCCAATTGTTTTCTGTCAAACACAAATTTATACCAATCACACAAGTTTATCAAAATCAAACCTCACTAGATAGTACTGAGTCATTTCTTGAATTACAGGGGTCTAGGCATTTTCATGTGAAGAATAATGGTACTAATAGTACTAATGCCAGAATTTATGTAGCCTAAGTATATTGGACGTAATATATAATACATATTGTAAAAATTCAATTACTATTCCTTACTTACACCACTTGCGATGCATTGGTGTGAATTTTATATACATGTAATTAAGGTCAGCAGATAGGATAACGAGTACGTGACTAAGTGACTGTATAAAGTCTAAAACAATACAATCTTACACACACAGGCACTGATGAAGTAAGTTTTAAAGTGGCTTCTTTGATACAGTTAATATCCATAGCATACAGTAAAAGGATATATATCACTGCATATACATACATACACAAATATATATCGGAAAAGATATCACACTCCTGACGCTGTAACAGTATGTATATCGTACATAAGACTAAAGAACGCGATCATCTTTTAGGGAAATGCGTATAATACGACTCTATGTATGCTTCTGTTGTAATCCAAGATTAAATCTGTTATATGTTCCCCAATTTATTAACACTTTTCCTGGTTTCTAATCTCTATTTTACTATGGTACCAATTCAAAACACTTACAGAATATAACTGTAACAGTACCCCTTCGGGGCCCCACTCACCTTATGGAGACGAAGAGAAGTCAGTTTATGTGGTTTTGGTAGGTCATACACAAATCATAGTTGTTGTCATAGCTCGAACTCGTTTCCATATAATATTCTCAGCAATTCACAACATTTTTAGCTTAAATAATCTTCTTATTCACTTCGGCTTTAAGCACTTGAACCATTCTTTCATTTATTTCTTTTTCAATTTACTCCCCTTTACTGCGAGCAATATATTGTTGGACCTTCCGTCATGTTAAAATATCTGTACATAAATGCAGTTTACACACAAGTAAACAATTTACAATAAAAAAACATTTGATATTTACATTTCGACGGACTATTTATTTTCGATTTCTGTTCCGATAAAATATTTTTAACGTCAAACGATTCATGTAACAGCCGATCAAATGATGGAATGTTTTGATAACTTTTGCCTTTAGTTGCAGTTATGCCGACAGTTTTCAACCAGGCTGTGGAAATTGCAAAGACTTCAAATGTTAATGTTAATTTCACATTCCTTAATAATGTGAACAGTTCAATCTTTGGGGAAAATGGACTTATTGTCAACCAGGGTAAGTAAAATAACTTTGTTACATTGTAGATCCATAGCATAGCAACTTTAGTCTGGATAGTTCATGGTCGAACTTCTTCGCTCAATGTCTTTCTCAGATTACCCTAATCATTTTCACTACCTTATCAAGCTAAATAAGATATTTCACTGACCGCAGAGACGGACAATATATCATCATGATTTGTTTTATTATTCTTTGTTTTTCTTCAATTTCCATAATCCAATTATTTAAAAGACTAAAGAAGCAAAAACCATATAAACTTATGGATAGGGATAAAGATGAAACTGTAAAGTTTCGCCGGGTTTTAGTATCGAAAATCTCCAACACGATATTCTCTACGGCAATTTCATGACTTAATCAAGTTTAAACAATGATATTCACCGTAGTTAGTTCATTTTTCTTGCACCTTGGATGCGCAATCCCTTACATGTTCGATTCAGGTTCTCATACAATATTCATGTAATCAATGTTGCATTCGTGATCGTTTTGATTCAAAGACAACCAAGTGATTACCTCGATTTAAACATCCTCCATTTTTTGTTTCTGCAGATACCACTGACCGTGATCCTAAAAAGTTGCTCCAGAACATGGAAGAAATATCACGTGCTGCAAAATCTGAAGCGCAGAAATATGTGGAGGCTTTTGGAAAAATCCAAAGTGTGTGTAATTTGTTTTCCTTGTTAAGAAAATATAACAAAGAAAAACATAATTACATATCGTGTTGTAATTAGCTGTATACATCGCGTCATGAATAGAACTTTTGGATGGATACTTTTACTTTTTTTTCGGATTTTTTCTTCACAGTTGTATGAAAAAAAAAGGAATTGACCAATCATTGACCCAGATTTAGTATGAAAATGTAAGAAAAAAAATTGTAAAAATTACAAAAAAGAACAGATCGAGGAAAAGACTACGTCGATGAATTACATTATACTTTTAAGATTGAAAATACCGTATCTTTCAAAAGCTTATAAAGTGAGGTCAACAGAGATCAATGGCTTAGTTGATTACCAATTCTGGTATTCTGACCATTTTAAGGCATTTTTATTGCTTATATCAAGATTTAAAATTACGATGTATTTTATAAGTCAAAGTTATATATCCTTTGTCCTTTATTTTATGTTTATAGAATTAGGCTTTCACTTTGAAGAGGACGTCAGGGATATCAGTGTAAAATTTATTATTGACGATGATGTAACACCTGATTCGAACTTTCAGAACAAACTTCAACGGCTTATTTCAAAAGCACTAAACGTTCCAGATGGAAGAATTATACGCATTGAAATAATCAAACGTATGTATCTTTATTACTATAAACAAGAATTACTCCTATGCAAATGAATTTTTGAGAATGTTTTTCTTATTTATCTTTTTTATATAATGTAAATTGATCAGCAATGCGGTACGGCCACATCATATCAAAAGACACACTATAATGAATATATATGAAATAAGCACCTTATATTTACAATGGATATAATATTATATCATCATTATAAAATGATATTTTCTCTATAATATGCATTTTAGTCTTTTAAATAGGAAAGGTTGATGAAATAACATGTGATATTTCAGATTGTATCATAGTGTCATTTGACATTGTTGGAGCCTCGAATCCATGGGAAATGTCTGCGTTATGGCTTGCGGAACGGTTCCGTTCTGGTCTAGCGGATGGCTCTATTTGTCTGACTGATGGACAAGGAAATCCTTTATCAATACGTGAAGATTCTACGGAAATTTTCAATGTATCTTCAGAAAGTGAGTGGAATAGATTTTTTTAAAACTATTACTATCATTTACCTTGTTTTAAACATCGCGAAATCTTCTTTTTTTGCCTCACAGTTTGATAACAGGACAGAACATCATTAATCTCAGAATAGTAAAATCTGCATTAACGCATCTTTGAAAAAGCTTTTGAACATCTATAAGCGTAAAATAGGGTGGTAAAACAACCGTGAGCTCGTGTATTAGAGTAAAACAACTTAATGAAAAATAGACCTTCACATGGCCCGTAATTGTATAGATTGAGATGGTTAGCTGGTTAGTTATAAATTTCTTAAGTAAAATGTTTTCTGACAGGTAATTACCCAGGTAACAATGACATGAATTTGAAAATGAAAGTTCAATATAGATTAAAATATCAACATTGCAAAAAGTATCATGCTTCAAATTGGCTACCCTGGTGGGAGATTGAGCTGAAGGACACCATCTACTTTTCTATCTAGTGATCTAGTGTTAAATTAGAACCTAATCTTTGGTTATATAACAATAGCTAAATTTGAGTAAGTAGTTTTAATAGTACACATTTTGTTTTACCCCTATAAAATAGTTTCTTTATAATCTCTATTGATAAAAATGCCAAGAAATGAAATGTTCTGTCGAGCGGTCCAAAGAACTGTTAAAATCGACTGTTTAAATGTGCTGTTGGACCGGAGTGACGTCACATCTACAATTCGTGACGTCAGTGCATTGTTTTGAATCAATGGGTATAACAAAACAGCAGTTATCGACTTGATTTTCGGGCAACAGATGCTTTGTTGGACCCTCAAACAAACTGATGCCCTCGGCCTTTGGCTTCGGGCAACAGTTTGTCTTCGGATCAATCAAATCATATAGTATAATACAATAGCTAAATTTGAGTAGGTAGTTTTAATAGTACCTTCCCAAATGTTCACAATGTTGTGTTATCTATGGAACCCATTCAGTTTGCCAATCTTATTAACGCACATCGCTCTCTGTTGATAATATATCAGTGATTATATTTAGCCCCTAGTCTACCTGTTTAATCTGATCTTAATTAAAAGCAAAATCGATATCGCCAAATACATGATGCTGAATAGATTTAATTCAAAATTGTATCGCTTCAAAAGAAGACAAATGGATATCTTGACAAATCGAGACCACGATCATCTTATTAAGTATTTTGAACATTACGAATAAATATATATATATATATTATCTTTTTAGATCCTGACTCTTCTGATATACCAATAGTTAGTCTTGAAAAAGGTTGTTACATGGAGGCAGTTGGTGGAATTACCATATTAAAGTGTACAGCCTTGTCTTCCTTACCGATTATATCAGTCAAATGGTTTCGAATCAACAAAGAGCAGGAAACAGAATATGAAGTTAACATTGACAACAAGAAGTACTATGGAGGGTCAGTAGAGTCACCGTCCCTGGTAATAAACAACACAGATCACAGTGATCAAGGTCTGTATATATGCCGCGCCGAGAACAAACACGGAACAGGGGACAGCAAGCCTGGACTATTACTTATATTCAATAACGGTAAGATTCACCATATTCTTTCAAACGTAATGGTTCAAATATTGTTAATCAGAATTTTAGATATATGTTTTACTAGATGCGAATACGAAAAATATAAAACATAAATCAGCATGACATCCATTGATAATGCAAAAATGTTTTCGGGAATACTCGATATATGATCAGAAACTATGTATCAATGCACACGATGCTAAGATTATCCGACATTATAAATGTGATTTTTTTATTAAGATTCAAATGGTACCTATTCTGTATGTGCAGATACAAATAATAATGTTCAAGATTTAGACTAAATGTCATGTCGACAGGTGTATTAATATTTTGAACTCGCTAACCCTCTTAGACACGTTTCCAAGGGAACGAAATAAATTTAGCTTTTTTTCGTCACGAACATGATTGTTGGGTGGGAAAAACGGCTGAAATTTCAGATGTTGTCTCTTGGTTATTCAGATCTTAGGCTCATTTATTACTCATTGACCTCATGATGAAAAGGTAAAATATAAAATACCATCTTTTAAGGTCAAAGTCTGCATGTAAATAAGGTATTTTCATCGGCTAGATATCATTGACAAAAACCAAAAGTATTTTTTCTAATAAGCCGTTTGACTTGTTTTGAATATAAGCAATTCAATGAAATAACCATTGTAATAAAGTATCAGAAAGATCGTATTCTGGTGATTATTAAAATCAAATAATTAATTATTAGATTTTAATTTACCTTTTTCATCTTGAAAACCTGTCGACCGTCATTCTTTATTTCATTATCATTTCTTCGTAATTCAAGTATCTGGGAAGAGACTTCTAATTTAAATGGTTTCTGAAAAGTCTAGCGAGAATTGGTAAAATGGTTATGCTGATTTTGGTGGGAACTTTCATAACATTACTTACGTCAGACATTCTAAACTGAAATTTGTTCAGCTATTGGCCTTAAGTGCATAAAAAATCCAACTTGGTATTCAGCCAGATTTAACGGCTGTTTTCAAAAAACAAACAATGGAGATGCAGATTGTTGAAGTAAAATGAATAAAGGACATGTTGCAACTATCACCGAATTCTGCCCACGAACCAATTTAAGAAAACCCAGGTGAATTTTAGTACTATGAAAGAGAACATGTAAGATGCCTTTAAAATATTCAAAAGGCCGCAGGGGCCTGTGCAAGTGATGATTTAATGTTGCCATCCCGAGGTGTACATCAGGTTCCCTTTTTAGGTCCAAAGCTATATCAAAATAATGTTCAATTTCAAAAACCGATATATCTTCTCAAAAGTATACATTTCCGCATATTTTGACTGAACACATGTAGCTTAAAAATTTGAAATAATTTTATTACAGGTTCTTGAAACAAAAAATAGCCAAATTTTTTTTGCAATATCAAATCTTCACCAAAGGGTACACCCACTTCCAGTTCTTGTACACCAAAAGTATTTAGTAACTTTTTAGCACATAATGTTCAAAATTTCAAAAAAATCCTTGATCGGTAAAGTTCTCATCTAAAAGACAAATTACTGTGGGGTAGTTTTTTCCAGAAAAATCATATATCTATATATGGTTCATATAATGATAAATTAAAGGGTGCAAACTATTATTTCTATTAAGATTATATGTTTCATTATTGGAATGTTTTTCTGATGATATTAGGCACCTTAAGAAAAATTATTTAATCTTAAACCACAAAAGATAGGATATTTCTATAGAAGATTTGTAGCTGAGTTTTAACGGAAGTAGATGTGGTTCATGACAACATTATGTATAATGAAACGTGCATAAAACGCCAGCCTGGTATTAATTAGAGTAAACTTAAAATTCAGCCAGATCTGACGGCTTTTCAGAAAACAAACAATGGAGATTGTTTAAGTTAAATGAATAAATTTGACAGCTAACGACATCCAAACGATTAATCATCCTCACATAACTTTGATTAAACACCACAAACAAATTTTAAGTGAACGAGTTTCAATACTATATATATATATCAATATAGAACTATAGTTATGGTGGCCATGTTGGCATTGAGCATTTCTTTTTTTCTATGGGCGATTTGGGTTGAATCATAATTGGCTATTTATACCTTTACTGAACCTGAATCAGTAAAAAGGCTTGTATCGTACCTTACATGATCATTGTCTGTACTTTATCATGCAACCATGTTGGTTAAATATGTTCCTATTTTGCTTACAGATGGACAAGTATTGATAGAAAGCAGACAGGAATCTATGGAAGCCAGACAGGACATTTCAAGTGATAACCGTGAAACTATAGAAATCCCTCAGAAATCTATGGTAGCCAAACAGGGATCCCTGGACGCCAAACAAGATTCAATGGAAGTCAAACAGGAATCCTTGGAAGCCAAACAGGAATCCATGATAGTCAAACAGAAAACAGAAAAAATGGTAGCCGAACAGGAATCCATGGACGCCAAACAAGATTCAACGGAAGTCAAACAGGAATCCTTGGAAGCCAAACAGGAATCCATGATAGTCAAACAGAAAACTATGGAAACTATGTCGGATTCCATGGCAAGCAAGCGGAAAACCACCGATACTATGTCGGATTATATGAATAGCGAGCGGAAAACCATGAAAACCAGACCAAAATATGCGATGTTTGGATCATCTTACAGCACAGCACAACAAACATCGATGTCAAAGGACTTAGACATATTCAAAGGTATTGTATTAATTATATAATTAAGATTTCTAATATTAAGGACAACAAATACGGTTTAACTGATTTTAATTTGAGCCTTATAAGCTACGTTATCGTATCAGTGAATAGACTATGTGTTTGTCTGTTCAGTTTTATCCTACATATCGATATAAATTTTATCATACACATCTTATACACTGAGGCATATAACCTTATCCTTCTAATCCAGTGTAACGATATCACCGTACAAAACCGCGTATACAGACATGTAAATATTACAAAAACAAAATTCATAACTCTTTATCAAGAATATTTGGCTTCAGCGTAATCATATTTCAAATATTTTAATATTTTCAATCCGTAATTCACTACCAAACGTTACCAACATTTTGAGACTTACTTTAGGATTAATTTGAATGGATTTTTTATGTTATGGAGATATAACACAAAAATCTGAGTGTACTCTAAATAAACCTAAACCCAAATATCTGAGTGTACTCGAAGCGGTTTATGATAAGAATACACGTAGATTTTTTGTGCTATACAATATATCTCCATAACCAAAAAAACCTATTAGAATTAATCCTTATAATTAAATTTACTAAAGGTAGTCTCTTCAATATTCAAAATTCATTAAGGAACTCTTTTGTCTTTGAAACCAGAAGCTCCGTTACAAACGCTATTTTTCCGTTTATGGGCAGATAAAGTAAATTTTTAAGCTAATGAAAATGCTCGTTACAAGCAAAATTTGATTATAATGCAATGTAAAGGTTTTAATTTTTGATAGATTACTGACGAAAATATAACTCATATAGTTTTAAAATTTGGATACAGTAGTACAAAAGTGCGGATTTCGGGCCAGTATTTACCTATATATAATACTTACCACCTCTTCCTTGCAACCTCCATCGGCAAAGGTGGAAAGTGTCGACTGATGACGTCACGTCACAATTTCTGTCATTTAAATAAATGCAAAATATATACCACGACTTGAAGGATCGTATGAAAAGAATTCCCTTTACATTTCCAGCATCCATTTTGAACTCATATTAAATGATAAATGAAAACATGTGGTCGTATGAGAAGAAACTTATCAGAATAAATTTACTTGGTACAGTATTGCCTTATCAGGATATGATTTATGAAGTAGATGATTTTTCAAATGGTGCTCTGAAGGCTTGCAATCACCCACAATCCCTCTATTAAAATCTACCGGTATGTTTGCGATAATATCGTAGGAAAACAAAAGGAAATTGCCCATTGACTTTGGTTTCTAAAATTGAAAACAAATCTGTTCAAATGTCCTTGCATTTCCCTGTTTTAACTATAAGAAAGGATAACAACTTGTAATATCACATAGTAACAATAAAAATGTGTATCATTACTATGTTTGGATGCCCGGCTTCAAGTTCTTTCAGTGCTTTGATTTCTCCTATGAGCAAATGTGCTGACTATCATAGTCTGCCACAACCTGATAGGTTTAAGCGTTGAAACGTGATATATATGGTATTTTTGAGCTGATATTACAATGAATTATCGTTATTTAGACATCCAATAGAACATTCCTAAAATAATGTTTGTGTACGATTTTAGTCTGCCGCAGCTGGTACGATATAGGTACCATATGGCACGAATGTCACATCTTATACAGCGGCATGAATCTTATTTTTGATAAAAAATACAAGATGACCGACATGGCGTTTCATTGTTTGTACTTTTCATCTATGAAAGTGATAGCGATAAACATCATCAAAAAAAAATTTCATTCCGGAATATTTCATTGTCAGATGTTATAGACAATCGGAATTGAGCAACATGCCTATAAACATATTCTCCTTATACATTAACAGTACATTCAAATCAATATATAAATATAAACAATGTACATATATATAATCATAAATAATGTCAACTGCTATTTTATCTGAAGATAATGATATCCTAAAACATTAAGCTAGACATTGATAACCATCATATACAAAAAGTCTCCTAGAAAACAGAAATGTGTATGTTGATAGGGTGATAGGATAGGTACATATGCATATGCATCAGCTCAAAATATCATTTTCTTTGGCCACAGATACGACAGCAGTGGATGTATGGACCGGATCGGTATCCTGTGTACATACGGTTAAGGGCAGCACACTTGGAGGGATGAGGATACCTTGGTTGACGGGAGGTATCTTTACTGATAACAATGAATTACTTATCACAGATTTCCACGACAACAGACTCCTACTCTTTGATGACAATTATACCTACCAGAGGGAATACAAAATTGACGGTCACCCTACAGACATAGCACGTGGACGTACAGCTGATGAGATGTTTGTGGCTGTAAACCGGACCTCCATACTAAGATGTACACTACAGAATGGTCAGCTGTCCATGAACAAAATTATCAGCAGGATCATTGCTCCACCTGATACCTGGGGTATAGCTGTATTCGGGGATAAACTTCTGGCCGGTATTCCTGATAGTGTGAAGGTCATGTCTATCGATGGGAATGTCACAAAGTCTATAAACAAGGGTGGAGATAGTACTTATATCGCTGTATCTACATCTAACTCCACTGTATACTACAGAGATGACCATGACGTGGTGTGTAGACGACTAGACAGTGACAGAGAAGTCTACAGGTACAGGGATCCTGGTCTGATTGATCCCAGAGGTATTGGACTGGACCGTGACCACAATGTGTATGTGTGTGGTCACAGTTCCGGAAACGTTTACCTTATATCACCTGACGGGTCACGTGGGAGGGTTTTACTGCCCAAATTGTCCAGTATCACCAATCCGTGGTGTATAGTGGTCCATCCAACCAAACAGGAGTTCGTGGTTACTTCTCCATATGGATCTACTTCACTCGAGGTATACAGATTCGGTAATAGTAACTCGTAGATACTTTTATAGATGACATTTTGGGGTATTAATAATAGTACGTGTACAAATTAATCTAAGCTAGTGGGGCTGACAGGATTTCATGGTTACATTTTTACGTGAATATGTGACAGTAACCTGTAGACACTTTGAAAGATACTATAATGGATAACATAAAAAGCTTCATTAATGACAAAATCATGTTTTCTACAATATAAGGATGAATGCAGTCTAAATCCTATTGATTTTTGTCTTGAACTTCTAACGATAAAACGAATGCTAATTTTCTTTATTTAAGGATCGTTTCTATTCATGAAAACTAATGAAAAAAAGCAAAACATAAATGAAACCCTATTTCAATTTCATACTATTTGCATATGATATACCCAATGTATTCTTCAAATATTATATAAAAGGAGGGGGTTAATGATTGTCCTAATTTTGCAAGCCTGACGTTTGTTACCCATAACTCCAACCCCCATTTTATTGTGTACGTGCCATAATAAGATGGGTCATATGTAAGCTACATGTGTTTATATATTTTTGTGATATTACATCTGATTTATAATTGTTTATCTTTATGACTTTCTGCATAATTTAGATTTTAAAGAAATCCGTATTCGATGGTTTTTAGAATTTTGGTCCAGCTTTTAATCATTTCTTACGACAAACGCTTCTTCTGGTGTTTCAAAAAGTACATTCCCATTTACGACATGAAACATAAAACCTTGTACAGCCCGTTAACAACATTAATTGTTCAGTCAATTCGGGTCAATTTCAGAGAAAAGAAATAAATGAAGTACAAACAGAGCGATTCGAATACCAATGTGTGTTATAAAACACATATCAATTGTCGGTGCGTCTTTGGTGACATATTGTAATGTTTTTCGTGCTGATACACGTTAATACCTAACTGGTACCAGAAACAATGCTAACTCCAATATGAAATTCTGGTTGTAACATTTATTAATAGAAATAGTCCACACGTATAACATATACTCAGTCTACATGTACGTTCATACAAAGCATATTTTTCAAAGATACATACTATAATCTTATAGATAGGACAATGACCATATACATATATAATTACAAGAAGATAGGACACTCAGCAGCCCTACCCTACAAAAATTAATCATTCTACATATAGATATTGAACAGTGTTTTGATTGCGATAAAGGTGGTATGAACGCAGTGGGATACAGACATATTCAATAACGCGTTACATGTAGACGATTGCGTTAAAGGTGGTATGAACGCAATGAGATACAGACATATTCAAAGAAGCGCGTTAGCGCTATATTCAGAACATTGTTGCTAAGCTGGGTAGCTATGGTAGTCAGGATGGCCGTCGGTATAGCTCCGATTGTTGAATGTTATAGCTGTAGTTTGATTTGAAATATAACAATGACACTTTTCAATTACTTTTAAAATGTTTTTTTTTTCTTTTTTTTTCAATTGGATCATACATCAATAATGTCCAGTTCGAATAAAAATTAAGATAACTGAGGCGAACCACTTCCGGTATATATCGTTGTCAGGGTAGTGATGCGGCCGAAGTGGAGCGAGCCGCCATATTTGATATTGCCTATTGATGGCATGACCGTTGGGCTGCTGAATAAGTGTCATGTATGTATCGGTATACGAACGCGATATAGACTAAATTCTTCCCGCTTTTTATTTTATTGTACGGATGATAGACAAGTGTTTGCGTGGTGTGTGACTGATATAACTATCCATGGAATTCCTCGAACATTCCTGAGGAAAACCCCCGGTTGTAGCCCCGACCAGCGATTCTTTTTGTTGTTTATTACCGTTACAATGCTTGAACATATATTCTGTTTTGGTGGTAAATGCATATTTAATTGGATCTAATAACAACCTTTTATTGTTATTTTGAAATCCGGCAACGAGGAAACGTTGTTTACACTTCGTACAGTAGGCCTACTGTTAACCGAGTACTGACGAGCATGATATTGTCTGTGCCGCCTAAGGATCAGTCTTGACAGAAATCGTTTTTTAGTTTATTATCAATTCAAAGTAAATCTGTCATCAGTGAAAGGTAACATGTAAATTAAGTAATCAGAATTTATTTAGATCACCATGTGACGCAAAATCTTACCGAAGCGTGAACTTGAAGTAGTCCGATCCTGCTCTGGGTTTGTATTCATACGTCGTTGCGTTTACACTAATTTGAATGCAACTCCCCTCCCGTTGACTATATAGGGGCATATGTAAATCAATAAGCAACAGTTATTTGCCAAGTATTTGCATTTTCGCAAATATCTTGGTTATACAAGATAACTTTATAAATCAATCTATATTTTCCACAGTTATTTTCTCTAATATTTTATTCCGTAATATTAAAATTATAAAAAAATTACTTCATTTACTAACTAACACAATTATTTTCCATCTAATATACAAAACTCCCCGAACTAAAACCAACCCAACAAGAGTTACCTCGCTTGTCCCTTATCTTGTTGACTGTCTGCGTCCCGCCGGCTGCCAAGTATTTGAAAAAACCGGAAACTCCACCTTTTTTTACGACGGAACTTGTTTTTCACGCGCTCCGTGGGTAACAACATAGATACAATATTATCTTTATTTCAAATATAGAAGTAACTGTTTCTAAAAATAGCCCCCGAGCCCCAAAGCGTCGACGAAAATCATGGAATGCAAGAGCACAGAGACTGGGTGATCAGTATGTTCTACTCGTTTTATTTTGAAATCTAGGGATAAGCCCGAGCAACATGTCATGAGTGAAATTAAATTTAATATTGGGCAAAAAATGAGTGGTTTGGTGAACTACCGTGAGAATTCTAACGGTAACAAATGAAGAACATATTAGTTTAATAAGGACCTGAGACCAGAACATTATATGAAAGCATACATGCCTGGAGCTTACCGTATACGAAGTGCTCGTTGTGGATGTGTGTCTGATAGGCTCTGGTCGATATAGCAGGCCTCCGATTACCTTTAATGATAGAGTATATCTTTTTGTTCAAGTATATTTTCTTATTGTATGTCACACATATTGTGACTTGCAAATGAATCAGTTTCTTTCAAAGGGTAACTTTGATAGATTTTAACAATGAGATAGTGATGCCATTATATTAATCAATGACATGACATTCAGTATTTCTCAGCCAAGACATTGTTTTAATGTTATGCAGTGTAATTTGCATTTGTATGTATAAGTTATGAAATAATATCCACGAAGGTATAACATTTTATCACATGATCCGCCTGAAACCCAGTGATTTTACTCGTGTAATATTTTTGCATATGTTACTTGTGTAATGTGACCTGGAACGAATTTCATTGGCTGAAATTCATTGTGACATAATATATGACGCCATGAGAAATGACAGGACGTAAGGATTTCACGGACGGCAGGACAAAATGAATTCTTCGAAATTCTTTGAGTTGTTATAGTCAAGTGATAAAAAGTATCTGAAATTGGTGTTCATTGTATATGAGATTTTATTGAAATTGTAAGTTTCACTCTTCACATTTAAAATGCGATATATAACTGTAACTTCATATTTTAAACTTATGTTGTCATGTAATATTATCAATATGTTTATAGTGCTTCTAATATTTTATAATATAACCTACTTTCGTATTTTGATTTCAAAATTAGGGATTGTGGGAATCGTCTAATCGGCCGGGATCGTCGATCTCGCCTCTTTCATACTTCTCCCACCAATCCGTTACGACTATTTTATAAAGAGTCATTCTTTTATCTTGATAAGATGTACTTTTTAGAATTTGCTTTATGCTTAATAGTGTCTCATAAACCTAAAAGGTTGGATATTAATATCAGTTTTATGCTTTTGTATTTTATACGCTTGATGGTTTTATGTATATATTAACATGTGACATTAGAACAAAATATCACTAAGTGGTTGATTGATATACTGATGACATACAGTGGGATACCGCGGCACCTTGCCAAATCCCTTTGTGGTGTTTAACTCGACACTGTAATCTGATGTATCGTTAAAATGTGTTTTACTCTACACAATAAAAAAAAGTTTTTTTTATCCTCTGTAATTTTAAACACATGGACATCTAACAGAAACGATATAAAAATTTAAAATTATTTTATTATTTTTAACAGCTTTACGTGCCCTTTAAAGTACAAAACAGTAATAGTATGTCTTTTTGTCCTTTTAAAGCGGGATTGTAATATCAGATTTTTGTACATTTATATGAAATAAAAACTTGTATTGTTGTAAGTCAATTGTAGAGATGATACTGTTTTTGAAATAAGATTTATCACATAACTGGCCTGTCCAGCCATGTCATACAGCAATGTTATATATATCGTGAGACACACGTGTAATAAAACGAATATGGCGTCACAGGTAATTTTGACGTCGTAATCTACATATGACGTCGCCGAACGGCTCGTGGCATATCAAATTAATGAATTCGTTTTGATAAATCTCGTATCACATATCCACTCATCTAAGATCATCCTTATCTGTACCTTCTAGAGTATGTGTTGTGTGTTATATCGTTGTAACTGTTGTTCTGATACTTACTGGAGCTGGTACTTCTGGTATAATGAAATCTGTAACAGCATGAAGTTTTCATGTAAATAATTCTTTTTTTTTTCTCTCGCTAGATGTCATACAATAATTAACATAAGATGTCCATAGATTGTTGTTTGATGAACCAATTCTTAATAAAAAATAAATAAATATCTTGTTATTTATTCTATATTGCATCCATTTTTTAAGCTTGGAGCTTGAAGTAGTAATATAACGGTGTTTTTATATATTTTTCAATTTATCTGGATAACTATCAACATGTTGATTTCAATTATTTTGAACAGTAGGTCTTACTTACTTTCTTTTTAATTAAAACAGTATACATATTTTGAGCACTTTTTAACAATTTGAAATTGATTTAAAATTTATTTGTATATCAACTACATCTACTCATAATCAAAGTTTGTTGACTGTTTCTTATGGCATATGGTTAATGGCGTTTTTCATACTCTGATATTCCAAAATACTTGGTCCGAATGTTGTACTTTTCGCAAAATTCTTCAAACCTGTATCTGAATTTGTCCGTTTTCAAAATGCTATAAATATAAAAAAAAAAATCCTTAACTTATTGAAAACAACTTTATCGGATCTAATTTTATTTTAGTAGTAAACCATATAGGGTTTTCTAAAATATTTGTTTTGTAACTATTAGAGTATTAGGCCAAATATCTAGAACCCCTGTCCAAAATATATTTTGGCAATTTTTGATTATTATTTTAAAAGTGCTATATTCCAGTATCAGCTAATTTTGTTTGTAGAATATAGATCTTACAATCCTATCAAAATTTGCTACATAAATGTACATGTACTTCATCTTATATAATGTATCCGTCTGACCCAACTTTCTTTTAGAGCGGTTACAAAATAGTTTAGATGAATCATCGTTAGCCTATCTTCTTCATGTTTTTAGTGATAACATCTCCTTTAATTTGATATAACGTCATTGATAAAAACCCCTGGTGTATCGAAGTTGACCTTGACCTTTCTCCATCACAACATGAAATTTAAGTTTTCATAATCAAATTAAATTCTCAGACTCTTGTCAGCACAATTTTCAATAAGTAACGGTTGATTTAATTGGCTATGGCTTGACCAAATCAATAGGGTTCAACTTTTGAAATCAAATATAGATTTACCGGCTGTAATTGCTGCAAATTATCACACAGATCGAATACCTTTTTTCGGTTGTGAAGATACGGATGCCATCCCTTAATCGTGAGCAGTTAGTGACAAAAAAGACTTGTTAATGTTCCCAATTTGAAAGCTTGTAAAAATTCTTTATGAAACAATTTGCATTTGTACGAGTGTTGATTCTACAACAGATAAGCGAAATAATTTGACATCTAAAATTGTCATATTGTAATTTGATGTATGCAATTGTTACTTGATATATCCATGGTCGGTAAATGTAAAAAAAAAAGAAATTACTGTCATATCGTTCATTGTTTATTGTAGTCGTTATATATGAATAATCCTTGTGGATCAGAACATCTCTTGAAGTCCGTGTTTTGCCTTCATATGATTGACAATAATCTAAAAAATTAATGAACACAATTTTCAGTGATTAACGAATGATTTAATTGGCTATAACATTAATTTAAATCAATAATAAATAACAGTATTATCACAGTAACAGCACAGAGGCAAAACATGTTTAACATATCACAATATGTTTTTCATGATACATTTTACCCCAAAAAACATTACTCTCAGATAGGACAAGGCGAATGACGTGTAGCTTTACAACATACAGATCGAGATAGTGCCCAATATACAATCTATTTTGAAACTCGTCGTTAGTTTATGCAAACAGGAACATACGTTCGTCAAAATAGATAAACAATTATTGCTTAAAGATGCTTCACCGCTGACGAACTGAATTTTTTTCGCCATCAAAAATAGGAATTAAAGAAATTAGCATTTTTCTTCAGTTACAAAAGTTACTTAAGTTACACGATTTCGATCATTGAACAGTTCCAGATTCTTATTTTACTTTAAAGATACTCTACCGCTGACAAATGGTACTTTTTCCTCTATAAAAACCAGGATTTTAAGAAATAAGTAATATCCTTCAGTTATAAAAGTTACTTTACACCATCACAATAGTTGACAAGTTTGAGCTTCTTATTTTAAGATATTCAAAATCATTATTTGCGCTTCCGAAAAAATTCCATGACACTATGTCCTATATGGAATGAAGTACTGATTGCGCATAGACAAAGGGCAAAATAAATCATTTTGTAAGTTTTTTTGTGTTAACTGGACAGTTATTATTCAAATGATGACTACAGCGTACGCTCTGTCGGCAGTGGAGCATCTTTAAACATTCTGTGTAAAACCACTTGAATATTCCACCCTGTCCTTCTAACCAAAGTCGTGAATTCCGTAATGCAGGAAGAAAGGTGGGTTTTATGTACCCTGATGTTAATAAAATGGTTTTAGTATGTATTTTTACCTACTTTGATTTTAAATGAAATAGCTGAGTAGTTTGACAGTATTGTCCATAACACGCAGCAATGCTCACGTAATGACTAGTTATTAAGATATATATATATATATATATTATATGATTACATAATAATTAATATATAAAAATATACTCGCGAAAATATAAATAAATGTGTCTTTTAATTATTATTATTATTTGTCTTCCTTATATATTTCGTCTTTGCATACTGTAAACCATCTTTCTTTCGCGGCTTCTAAATTTTGCGATTTTTATTTTGAAAAAAGTTCGCGAAGATAAACATTCACGTATTTAAAAATTGGATGGAACTTCTTTTCTACATATAATTATAATTGGGGTAATTAATTTTTTTGTGAATTTACTCTGATCGCGATATTTGTGAAAGTAAATTGCACGCGAAAGAAGGTTGGTTTACAGGTAGAGGTATCGATTGTGTCGTCATTATTTTGTGAGCGAAAAGTATCACGTTTCTCTCACAAACAAATGACGTCGCAAACAATACCTACTCGCAAGGGAGTTAATTCTGTAATACATACAAATACAGAATGCCGGAACTCGATAAATAATCATCCCATGTAGAAGTAATTTAACAAATAATTTCCCTACTGGGATAGACAGTTGTTTGGTCCCAATGGTAATAGTCACAACGCATTAGATCACTGCAACATTTGGGAAAAGTTGTTCAAATGTTGTCAATTTAATAACTTGGATATATATACTTTAGTATGTAAAATCACTGTAAATTTGCTACAGAAATTGTCAATACCTTTCTTCCTCTAACTAGCCCATAGAAAGAGGACAGCAGAATAGTATTTGTTAGGTTTGGTTTATTACATCCTATTAACAGCCAGGATCATGTCAGGACGGTTTCTCATGTGTGTTGTGTCCTGTGTGTGTAAAGTGCGAGGTATGTGTTTTGGGAGACTGTGGTATATTCATGTTGTGTCTTCTTGTATAGTGGAACTGTTGCCCTTTTTGTAGTGCTTTATCGCTGAAGCATGGCGCCGAAGACACCAAGCAACACACCCTACCCGGTCACATTATACTGACAACAGGCGAACCAGTCGTCCTATTCCCTGTATGCTGAGCGCTTACAAGGAGCAGAAACTACCACTTTTATAGACTATGATGTGTCTCGGTAGGGGACAGAAACCAGAGCCTACCTCACTGGGGCGAACTCTCAATCTCAGAGCAAATGTGAGGCGGTGTCAAAGGAGACGTAAGGAAGAAGATTCAAAATTAAGTCGCCTTTTACTATCATGCTATTGGGGAGCAGGTAAAATTCTAAGCGAAATAGTAACGTCATTAGGTAAGATTTATCAGAAAAATATTGTGAACCTGTGATAAGCCTGATCGCCGTTTGAACAACTGGGTCTTGTTGTTATTATTTAGAAATGTTTCGTCCGTCACTGCCTTAGAAAACTGTTGGATTATCAAAATGACCATAAGCAGTGATAGCGACCTTTGCCAAATTAACCCAAAAGCTAGTTTTCCCTGCGTGGTGTACGTTATAAAACATGTTAATGACACAGGTTTCTAGGCGAAACGTAAAAACCACCAACTGACATCCACATTCGAGATTATACCATACAGTGGGTGAAAGGTACCGGGAAAATAAGTGAAATTTCGTCCTTATATCAAAATGCTATTTGTTAAAGATCAAACACTACACATGTGTGTCTTGCGTAAAGATAACATGACTCTCAGTGAACATGTTGTCAAGTCACATCAGTTTCCAAGCAATTCTGCGAAGCCATAGTTTCGTAGGACACACAAAGATGGTAAAACCTCCATCTATGATGTTACAATAACAGTGCAATAAAAAGAAGGTCAATTGACATAAATTTCCATAAATAAAACAAAACTATAACATAACACATAACTCTTTCAAATTTTCGCTAAAATGAGGCTCGGATTAGTACCGGAAGGATGATCTGTATCCATACCCGCCAGAACGAGGCTTGCTTCTAGAATTGTCCATTGCCCGGAATGCACGATCATATTTGAATTCTAATTCCTCCTCGAAACTGATATCGTGCTCACCCGACTGTACTGGACGAAAGGAATTGTATGGAATCCCTGTGCCAACACCTGTGGCCAGTTTATTTCTTGCTGACGTCAGAACTTCGTCTGTCTGTCTGTCCGTACTGTTCAACATGTTGTCCAGTACCTTCAATGGGTCGCTGTTGTCCTTCGTAGGCTCGAAATCTAGGAGACAATTTTAAAACATGCGAATAAATTGTTGGCAGTCTGTAAAGGGATCTGATAAATGTGTCAGGTATAAAGTCTGAAAATGTACAAAGTTGTGGATACTTAAATATTCACAATGTGATTAATTATAATGCATCTTTATTCAGTTATATGTAAATAAGAAGCGCATCGTAAAACGACAGAAGTATATTACATAAAAAATCGTTAAATAAACGATTCAAATTGAAGGATGGTGTCATTTCATGGGGTCGAACGTGTTTTGGTATGCAAAGGTGTAATTTCGTAATCGAAATAAATATGGCGTCGATAGCTCCGCTTCGAGTATCAACAGTGATTGGAAATGAGTGATTTTCCAATCATAGTTTATAATCGAAGCGGAGCTATCGACGCCGTATTTGCTTCCCATACCAATGATACATATGTACATGTTAAGGGAACGAATATTATTGCATTCAAACGTTTCTATTCGGTTCTTTGTACACTTAACTAAGTTTTCAAGCCTACTCTATCTATTCACTGACCTGTGTCGGAGAGACCCCCTCTTTGAAATGGAGGAGCCGAGCTATAGGCTGATCTTGGCGCTGGTGTTGTCGTAACTTTTCCTCGCTTATAGCTATAGTTGTACCTTCGGAGCTCCTCGTCCTGTTTCGAGACCGTGGTTGTCATCACTTCTAGATCTTTCTTTAGTCGAGCGCACAACGCCAATGCACCCTTTGCTATATGCGCCGGCGGGATAAAGTCCGAGGCTAGGGCTTGGTGTAGTATTTCCTCACTTACAAGTGTAAAGTTCACTCTACTTATCAACTCCTGTCTCTGGTCTTCGGTCATCTTGTCTCTTTCTGGAAACAAAACAACAAAAACGTTTACACAAGTTCGATACATATACTCAAAGACTTGTTTTAACTTGGTAAAAACTTATACTTTTTGTAAAAGATATTTCAGTACCATGTTCATACCCTGGTTGGCCCAGCTGCAGCTTGATAGGAAATAAGGTTCGTTCATTTTCAGTCGAGGGAGAAAATGTTAGATTAAATCAGAGAATTTAACCCATAAGCACCAGCCTTCAAAATGTGGTTGGTTTGAAAGACTTCATAGGATTTTAAGGACACGAAATGAAAGAAAATTTGCCTGCAAGACCAGTTACCCGATCTACAACAGAGAATTTAACCCAAAAGCATCACCAGCCTTCAAATGGGGTTGTTTCTAAAGACTTTTCTCGACTTTAAGGACAAGAAAGGACAGAAAAGTTGGCTGCAAGACCTGGTACCCGATCTACAACGTAGGAATGAGCACCAAACAAGAGATCCCTAGACCAACTCCACATTCTTTATATGCGGAGATGTATGGGTGTCTTTCATGGGGAATCGCCCCACCAGCAGCTCTCAGCGTACCACAGTTTCTACACCTAGGCACGACCCATGGCCAACAGAAAATCTAGAAATGAAATGGTCTGGTCCGGACAGACTCGCAGAGGACAGCTCTTATCAGTCCCACTTATATAGAGAGCAATCCAATAGAAGAAAAACGGAAGCAAGTCATGAATCGTAGGATTAACATAACCAACATACCTCTGGAAATATGAAATAGACAAAATTTACTACTTAGATGATTTTCGACTGCTTTCAGTACCAATAGTCTGAAAAGTCTATACAGCACTATAATCACTCTGGCAGCCAACAAGAAAGTTGAGTTAGCATATACAATCATGACTGATCCAAAACGGTTTTAGAATCATTTTTTATAAAACCAAAACTAAACCAAAAGCTGTAATTAACGAGTACATTTGTACCTAACAATACCACGTCGGCCAGTGAGAAAACGGCAAACATGTATTTCTCCAGCAGTGATGGATGCCTGTCGTAACCGGGTGCGTTAGAGAAAGGAAAAGATACTATAAACAGATATGCTTGAGTCTATCACAGAAGCTATCAATACATTATGAAACCTTTAACACAAATGAATCCCCAGGACCGAACAATTTAATACCAAATTCAGGTTATGCTATAGCTGAACCTTTTCTTATCTTAAAACAATGGAGGAGGGAAATATCTAGCTAATTGGCAACAGAAGGTCAATAAAATGCTATATTCCAGACGGGAAATAAATATGTCCACACCTTTTATACGTTGTGGGCCGATAACATATTTTTTAAGCCAATGAAAATGCTCGTTACAAATAAGATTTAGTATTCCTATAGAACCAACAAACATTGTCTAATTAACTAGACAACTTTTGAAAAATACTAAAGATATGTACATAGTGCTTAAACCATATCTAGTTATTTCAATGGATAGTACCAATGTTTGTTGTACAACTATTATCAGAACACACCTATCACATGTGCGGCACTGACGGAAAAACAGATGTATGTTCTAATTTCAGCACGTGCGCCGATTCGATGACCTTCACATTTCAGGCGAAACATTGTTTGAAAGACGGACATATTTGTGACAATGTTGATGTCGTTCAGCGTTTTGAATGAATGTTGCAGGATAAAAAGTATATATATGGCCAGTGTCTTAAGATATAAGATGTATTTTTGGCTCGGGTCAGAATGAAAAAGTGGATTGCCAAAGGCTCGCCACTTTCGTCTTTCTTAACCCTGAAGACACTGGCCATGTAGTCCAGCTATGTACTTGATGCCTCTAGTTGATATATTACACAGTGAACTGTATAATGTATGTACAATAATGTACTTGGGTAACCGCGCTCATTAACCAATATGCATCGTTTGCATATTTTATGACATATCTTGGACGCCTTGTCAGATGTGAGCTAAAGAGCGTGGAATCGCACTAGCCATGATTTGTATAGACAGAGGGCGGTCGGTAATAAACAATAAGTTGTATAAATAGAAGTCGGGTGGAGTTATAAAGACATCCATTTGTTGTTTTATGATTTGATTTAAACATATTTTATTGCAAAATGTGCAATGGGATTGGGCACAAGTTATACAACTTATATAAACCCCGTTCCCAAAAATAATAAAACATTCAAATTACAGACAAGATGGCATTTACAAGAGAATATATACATAATATATAAAGTTGTATTTGAGATAGAGAGAGAGGGAGAGAGTGAGGGAAGAACGAGAAAGAGAGAGGTGGGGGAGGGAGAGAGCTATTTTATAACCAGTATGCTCCTCAAGGTGTTAGTTTCAACTCGTAATATACTATTATTTTAAAATCTTAAATCTATCCCTCCGATAAAGACGACAGAAGTTCTAAACCACTTTTCTTAACTTTCGACTTCTCAATGTTCATATCATCCTGCCATTTTGCCACTATCTTGAAAGTTATGTATAGCCTAATCTCATTGGTCGGTTGGTTTTAGCTTAGCCAATAAGATTAGGCTATACATAACTTTCAAGATAGTGGCAAAATGGCAGTCAACCTGACCCGGATAACTATTAACACTGAAATACGACATAAGGACCACGAGAGGGGGATTTAAACGAACCGTCAAACAAGTAAATACATTTGTTTTCACCTGTTGTTTGTTTATGTCAAAGCCTGTTATTGTAGGCTGTCATGTTTTCAGTGTAGCGAATAGACATTTTCGTTTGCAAAAATGTTCTCGATGGTGTCCGACTAACGGAAATTCGTCAATTTTTCAAGTTTCGAGGCTGTTTGTGAAAAAAGTAGACAAGTTCAGTAGGATTTCTTGTTTTCGTCGTGAAGTGTAACATCTTAACTTTCAATTAAGACCAAAGCCGTTGAAATATCGAGTCTGGATATTTTTTGAAACACTTTGAACTAAATTACCCAATTTTGCGTCACGGAGGAGTTGCTTACCTTTCTCTATATATTAGTGTATATTGGGTCTTTGACTTATCAGCGTGCTAAATACCTATGAGTCAACCACAGTGTATTGTTATTACTTTAATTTACATTACACATTACCTGTCTTCTGTTGCCATTAGTTTTAATATGAGATAGTCCAGAAATGATATAACGTCAGTGATAGTAACCTCTGGAGTATCGAGGATGCCGGTCGGCAGCCCTCTGAGCACTGTAATTAAGTCGCAAAATTATTTATTGAGCGTAACTTTTATGGCGTGTGCGTATGAGTTTGACAAATGTCTACTCGGAGATATGCCAGAAGTGTTTAGTCTGGGTAGAGGATCAGGGGAAACGCGGGTTGATACTCGTTTTGTAGCGACATATATACAATAATGTAACATATTACACCACGTTATCTATATCACTGAGATATAATCGATGCTCTGTAAATATAGGGGATATGTTTTAAATACAATCGCGACAAGCTGAGTATTAACCCGTGGTTGTACAAACTTGACTGAAAATGTATTGTCAGTTTACCATGCTCATTTTCTATATTGGTTCTATACAATACATTGTTCTCCATTGTAACATCAGAAATGAAATAAAATTCTTGGACCTTGCAGTATCCGTGCGTGACAACTTTGACATGGAGAAAATCCCTGTCTACGTGTACCGGACCCTATCTTAATCACCCAGAGGACATTTTTAATTTCCAGAATCTCACTTAAAGCATGTATGCCTTTAAAATTTACACAATTGTAATAGGGAGCGCGAAAATGCACGACCGGTTCGGAATTAGAGATGATGATATGTCGATTGGGTGAGTTGGGCTTAACGCTGTACAACTTTAGTACTAACTCCATTAATAGGGGACATTGTAGAACCTAGCCCGAGATACTCTGGCCCTGACACCAGACTTAGACATTATGACAGATAGATGTCTGGTTTAGCCTAAACCAGACTTCTATCTGTTCTATGCTATGGGCTATGCAGAGCCCTATATAGTTTACTCACACCCCCCCCCCCCAATCTCCCCTTTATGTCAGGGTTCTGTGCAACAATTTTCATCAAAATATGTCAAGTACATGTAGTTTAAGATGAGTTCACCGGACAAAGACAGACAGACAGACAGACAACCAAGTTGTGTCTACAGACAAACAGACAGACGGACGGACAACTCTATTCCAGTAAACACCCCTCTTAACTTCGTTCCGTATAGCTATTCCGATGCCTACACAACATCTAGGACCAAATTATCTACGAACAATGCATTGATCTTTTGTCAATAATGATTCACACACTGACAGTACATGTTGCCAGCCAAACTCAATAAGCTCTAGCTAGTTAAGTAGGATTGGTATTCCGTACTATCAGTATTGCCATAATAGTCGTGACAAATACACAGTTTAGTATTGACATTATTTGTGAAGTAGATTTTCATTAAAGGGACATACCATGTACCTTCATTTTTTAAACGGTTTTTGAGTTATTGGAAATAAATGGGGTGCTGGTATGTTCTAGGTGCCAAGAGTGAAAGACAAACACATACATTTTCTGAGCATCAAAAGACATATGTAGACTGGAAAGTAATACTTCTTATCATGTTCAAATATATCAAATCTGCAAAAAACAACTTTTGAGAGGAAATTTGATCAAATGAAATTAAATGACTTATTTTTGGAAATCGATGAACTTAAAATACCAATTTGAACATATCAAAAGTTTTAGCAATATATGAGAATTTTGTGCTTATTTCCTTGTGTGCCTGCGTTGGTAACTAGTGAGTTTCAGAAAATCGAAAGGACGTAAAAAATGAAAAGAGTCAATTTGATACTATACTTATATCCAGTAAGTTGATGGTAATGGGACTAATACGGAGTTCCAACAATAAACGACTTGGTCAAATCTAATGGAGGGGAAGATAACATTTTTATATTGAAGTGCTTGCTTAGCCCCCTGTTAACTGTGGAGTACCATGAAATCCTAAGTATGTCCTGTGTGTAGTACTATAAACCCGTGTACACTGTGACCACTCTGACCATTTCTATGATAACACTGGTAACCCAAAATGTGTTAATCTTGCCGAAACTTGTTAGAATAACGGCAGAATACTTAATTTTTAACAAGTTTCGGCAGGATTAACATATGTGCTTTTTTATTCAGTATTAACCCTTTATATTAAGACTTTTCCTCAGAATTCCAATTCGATCAATAAAATTAAGTATTTCTGCCGTAAAATTAAGTATTTTTCTGTCCGCCGTGGATCGTGACGGCTGACGGCCGAATAACAGAGGGTATCAGTCACAATATACCCAACTTCGTTACGTGCACGGCTATTTATTGCTACATTGTCGGAGGTTGGGAATCGACAAACTTTTCCGATGCGACGGTGAAATTAACAGATTCGGCGATAGAATTAAGAGTTTCTGCGTTTATATTCAGTGTTTCTGCGTTTATATTCAATGTTTCTGCGCTAATATTAACACATTTCGTCGCTTACATCGAGCGGGCGCGCCGAGCCGTGACGGCCGAGCACACGGCTTACACAGGTAAACTTTACCTTGTGAAACGAGACTTACAGTACGTACAGCCGATTGTACCTGTAAAATAATTATGTTTACAATTCTCTTTTCCCCTTTAAAAATACATATATCCTCATTATCCTATTCTACTATCTTTTGTTGTTTTCTTTCCCGCGTCTCGTCATTTGAGCTATGCATTTTGCACCTTTTTTCGGAAGAGTTCCGATACGAGCGGTAACAAATGAATAACTGTCTAGGTTATGTGTAAAATATGTGTATATACACGGGGATTAACTATGACAAACAAATTATGTGTTTGATTATGTGCAATTACATGTATGTATATTCTTCTCACAAATTTGAATTGTTGACGATATTAAAGATAGTTTTTTCATTAAGATCATCATTTTTTTCATGATCTTTCATTAAAAATATTTTTGATGAATCTGGTCAGTCAAATATCTTCCTCAATGAAATACAAATGATTAATAGTTTTTATAAAAGTTTTATGAAACAGCGCCTTCAAGATCAGTTCACACAAAAATGGTTCTCAGATGTGGAAAATTCCTCAAGAGGGCAAACTTATCTAATATATAAAAAAAAATTTGGATTTGAAAAGTATCTTATAAAATTATCGGAAATGTATATATAACTAAATTCCGTACATCAAATTTAAAAATTCCAATTGAGACTGGAAGATGGTGTAATGTTGAGAAACGTGAAAGAATATGCCATTTATGCAATGAAAATATCGGGGATGAATTTCACTATCTTTTTGTATGTAAACACGAAGAAATAAAAAATATACGTATTAAATATATCCCACAGCATTATTATAGTAATCCCAGTCTTCATAAAATGGGTGGCCTTATAGGTATTTGTAATATCCAATTATTGAAGAAGGTGTCTCTATTCATTAGAAAAATGATGGTATTTTTGTAGATGTGAATAAAAGCTATGATAGTAGTACGGTATAAGTATTAATTTCCAAATTAATTGTCCATATTTTAGTAATTGGTAATGATATATATTGTCCATCCTGCCACGTGCAGTTAAAAATGTAACTTGTATTTTTATAATCCATGTAACACATTTAAATGTGTCTGGGAGACTATAATAAAATTTTTGAAAGATATTTTGCTGTTGCCTTTAATTGTAAAATGCTGATTAAGTGTTATACATAATGATCTGCTTTTCAGGTTTGCTGAATTGATTTGATATACATAAAACGACTGATATCATATTCTGGTAATATTTGATGTACTTTGTTGCATGTAATTCCAGTATTTATTTATTTCTGCGTTTATATTCAATGTTTCTCCGTTTATATTCAATGTTTCTGCGTTTATATCAACACATTTCGTCGCTTACATCGAGCGGGCGCGCCGAGCCGTGACGCAAGGTAAGCCTAGTACTATACATGTATACAGCATATATACGTATACGTTAGATCTACAATTTGAGTTTTTCGAGTAAATGGTTATTCTAGCTTTATGATGTAGATATTTTCAGTTTCAAAACATTCCATTTACACCACTTCAAAAATTCAAACAAGCATATATTTAACTTTAGATTAGATAATCAGTCCAATTTGATAGCGATATCAAAATGATGTTCGGATCAGTCTGGACTGAGATTTAGATAGCATATGATGTAAATTTCAGTGTAATAAAAAAAAAATAATGTAACACTATCTTTTTACTAGTAAAATCCCAAAATTTAGCATGAATATATCTAGAATCCGTGTTTTTATTTCATTCAAACTTCTGCTATAACGATATGATGCAAACACGGCACCGTTTTTGAGTAAAAATAAAATGTGGACGGTTATCAGTTATGTGATATTGGAGTTACAGTACCGAACTTATACCGAAAATAATATGTATATCTATATTGTTGCCTTTGAAACTTTATCCATAACGTTTACTAAAAAG
The DNA here is from genome assembly GCA_004382745.1 of Argopecten irradians irradians. Classification (NCBI taxonomy): domain Eukaryota; kingdom Metazoa; phylum Mollusca; class Bivalvia; order Pectinida; family Pectinidae; genus Argopecten; species Argopecten irradians. Next base: position 340,463 of record SAYR01020702.1, read on the forward strand.
CAGAAATACATCAATGGTATTTCTGATATATGTTCCTTTATTACAGTTTAAGTGTAGATTTAAATTCATTATTTCAAAATTATACTAAATCCTTAATAGTATATTCATTGTCGACCGTTTTGTATATCATACCGAGATTTAATAGTATGATATATGAACATTTATCGTATAATCCAAAAAGTAACCACATACAGTGTTCAAATGAAAATTGAAATTATTCGTATACAGGCATTAAAAATAGATATAATATCTTGTACCTTTTTAAAAATATACTAAGTGATATTTAAATAAGTATATTTAGTGTGATAATGTTGTAACCCTTCTTGTATGACTATACATGTACATTAAGATTCGAAACGGTGAAAATACATGCTTAGAATTTTTACTAATACCTTAGAAATTACTGGAGATTGCTATATGCCACGATTCCGTAATTACAGTCTAGACTGGAATAATTTTTAAGGTTAAACCTTTAGTTGAACTAGTTCTTAGAACCATTTTTGTTTCTGAATAAGTCACCTTCCATTTTTGTTTTACCTGCGTACGACATATATATATGTGTGTATGTAATATGTATTCCTATGTATGATCAGGTATATTTTATTTCCATTTGCTTTTACATCTTCATTCTAAAAATGGAGGTGACAATAAAAAAACCTAGAGCATAGATGTACGGGGTTTCCATAATTCAAATCACAATCCAATTAACGGATGTCCTAACCTGATTGACAGTAAGACAATAGCAAATACCCGATATAGTCCACTGAATAGCAAATTGCCCGCGGCCAGGTAATTACAGGTGAGTTCGATGAATGGCGTTGTGTACAGGTAAATAACATCCTGGTCAAGGTATTACATAACCATCAAACCAAAGGCATGGCTAATTATATATCTATAATGTCGGTGTATCTACTAGTATATCGATTAAAAATTGAAAGCGACCGCACGGTCTGAAAAAATAGTTTGTTTTGCTTAATATCTCAATATTTAGATCTTTTATAATATCGAAAGTAAATTCTTTCTACCACATGTTGAAACGTTTTACGGTATTGTAATAAATGTATCTCGATTTATTCGGTTAGCAACACACAACACAATGTTTGTAATGATAAATCATCGGTGTGTACGTATGTCAAGCATCATATCCTTGATGCTTTAATCAAGAATTTCTTCAATTGTTACGTAAAATTTCATTCTACAGTCACAAACTTTGCAATTCACAATGTATCAAAGATACAGACTACAGGAAAATATTATTTAATTAAAGCGTATTCGTTGCTGAACTCCTCGACAAAAAATCGGAAACTTTTATTTCTGTGTGGATTTTCTTTCATAATTACACGAAGATACCTGCTATTAGAGCACAAATTAGAGTATTTGAAACATCGAATTTCACTCTTTTAGTTATTTATATTCGAGACAAAGTTATTGTACGATTAACTTCACTCAAAAGTAATCATAAAAAAAATCTTTTATCGGCTTTTCCTGTGACCGTCGATGTAAGTGATAGCACATCAGTTAAAGTACAGCAATAAGCCACGGACTATTGTGACGTCACACGGTTTAGGGCTAGAAAATATGCATAATCGGGCGGTCAGAAAATTTGACCTCGATATCGGCGGTTTACAGGTTATTCCGGTCGCGCGCGGCACGGAGAGGTTTCTACACGGTCTAATAAAGCCATTTCCAGCATAAACTGAAATTATCATTTTTGACTGCACAAATCCTTTAAATATATCATGGATTTATAAATGCTTATAAATCCTTATAAATCCTTGTATATATGTAATCGTGTTCCGTATTTTATTAACACTTTTTGAACTTGATTTAGGCCTAATAGTTATCGGACTAACGCACCATTTTATCATGATAAAAATGTAAATGTGTACAGATTACCGAGTACCCGAATGTACTGTTACGTGAATCTCCTAAAATTGCTGACTTGCAATATGGCGTGTGTGTCAATGATTATATATATAAAGTCAAGTGAATGTATTATATATGCCAATTCATAAATACTTGGTACTGAAACCACCCCCATTTTGTATCCCAACATCGTCAAAAGTATCATCAAGGATTTATAAGTGAGAACTGTCTCTTTACCCTACTAAACACCACGCGTAACGCTAGACGAACCGGGAAATCGAGTCCAACGAAACACCAATGTAAAGTTAATAAAATTTCACAACGTTTAGTACTTGCTTTAAGGACGGAAGATTTAGAAGATATGTCTTAAATTTTTGTTAAAAAATACGACAACTCATGAAATGACGCTTCAGAAAGTAAGACGGTAACCCTCGCACCCACAAGCTACATCAAAGGCTGCGCCGGCGGATATCAACGGAAAATCAGTCGTCGCCCAACGTCACGGTCAGTACACAAACGCAAAAGCTCCTACGTCGTACTTGCCCAAAACCCAGCGTGACTTATTCACCTCACATACGTCCTTGGTATCATCAAGGATGTATTTTAGACAAAAATCCTTAGTATCATATTATCATCTTATTATAAGCGACCGCGGTGTGAAAAAGTGCTCACAGAAATTAGACATACACTACATATGAAACTATATATACTATGGTCTCATTAAATTATTAGGTAGCTGTATGACTGTGTTTCTGGTGTTAAAAATCATACACATATGATCGCATTGAAAAAGTGTATACAACTATCGTCGGCCATTTTTCTCACTTCGAGCTCCCCAAAATGCATACGCATCCCCTTCGTAACCCCGCAGGGTACCGCTAGCTAGCTCCTACCCGTGGTGTCAGGATGGCCCCAAGCAATATAGCTAAATTTGTCCACGGCGTCCGTTATCTGTGGAGTTAATTAGTCGGATGACACGTGTGCGGTACACAGTACACCTGAGAGGTGTATCTATAGCGACAACATATAAGTAAATGTACAGGTAATATAATTCACCTGACAGAGAGAGAAGAACATATACTGGCAATAAGTTTTTTTTTTTTTTTTAAAGTTCATTCTTTGTAAACCCCCATTAAAGTGTACTGGGTTAAAAAGGGTCTTCCCGAACTTCACTGACAATCTAGTCTCTGTCTTTCGTTGATTAGCATTTTGAGTATATAATTTTTAACAAATGTATAGCACAGTGATCGTTCATATGATATTTTATGTTTATCATAGTGACGTTGTGTATCGATTACGTCACGCACTAAATATAGCCTTGAAAAAATTGCTAGCCGTTGGTCGGTTTGTGTTGACACAATATTCCATGTAAATGTGTATTTTATGGTGTAATAAATAACATGCCAGCTATGATAACTCCCAGTAACTGGGTTTCGAAAGGTGTGCTCTTAAACTGTAAATTGTATGAAAATTCTGTTATTATGTGACCTTCTTATTAGTGCTTTATTCGATTCTTGCCATGACGGTTCATCAGGATATCTATTCAAACCAATATTATTTTCACTTTTGTGTCTCATTTTTAGAAATAAGATATGATGATTAATACAGACACCGGTATATCCCGATGTCATTTCCTATAACGAGTTGTACATAGATCTAACAAATATCCCCAGCTAACCAGTTGCTTTTAAAGACGTTTTTAATATTGTCCAGTGATAGTAATATTAGGAAAAAACCCTTTTAAAGATATTTTTAGGTGTAACGACGTCACGAGTATAAAAATGCATACTGAATCAGAAACGTATAAAAAATTAATGTATGTCGTTAAGTTTCAGATTCAATAAGTTAATCGACAAAGAAATAATGATTTTAAAAAATTCGTTGAAACCTCACTACCATTATGTGTAAACTGGAATATGAAGAAATGTACACGTTTTATCATTTAACCAATCGATGAATACAGCTCCCTATACTACTCTCCTTATGGTCGTATCCAGAGTACCTCTCTTTGACGACACAAAAGAAATCATACATGACCAAGCTAAGTTCGCTTCGTTGTAATAACATAGGCCTGGGCATGGCCTCGTAATTAGGGTAGTAGTAAAAACCTTTACCATAACACTGACTAATTAGCAAAGACAGTATATCACCATTGTTTATTTAAGTCAAACATGTAATTATGTAATATCAAATAAAAAAAAAACAATTGTGAGAAAGAGTGATCCTTTTAATGACCAATTAAACTTCTTAATTGCCGGAATCTTGTTTTGATTTTATAGTCTTTGTCATTCCGACAAAAAATATCAGTGGCCAAGGCTATAAATACTCCCTCACACAATCCTTATAGTATCATACAACATGAATACCTTTCAAGAAGCAACCTACCGATACCTGTCCAGCGACACTAAGAAGACCTGCATCCTCGGTCACAGCTTTATCAGACGCCTCATCGCCCGATGGAGAAAAGAAGAAATACCACTACCCAATTGGTCATTCCATGCCTTCGGACGAGGTGGTTTGAAGCTTCGACAGCTGAGAGACATCGTACTAGCCGAAGATTTTTCCATCTATCACTCCGTCTTTGTACAGATAGGCGAAAATGACATCGCTGACCAGTCAACGGCCCGTACAATTGGACTTCTTCAAGAAATCCATCAACTGTTTATCGCCCAGGGTGTAGAAGTGGTGATGTTCGGCGAGCTTTTTCCGAGACACGATCGCAAATTCAACAAGACCGCATCACTTATCAACAGAATGATGAAGAAACAACACCCTGACATCATTTGGCAACACGACAGAGACTTGTTGAAGACAACCTCAATCCGAGCTAAAGATGGTACACACCTGAAACCGTCGGCGGAAGTTGCTTTCTCCAACAGCATTGACCGGGCCATCAGACACATGAGGGCTTGATCTTATAATCAGCCAATCCTTTATAAAAAAAACCATTTTCATGGCTACCCAAATATCACAAAAAGACCCATGAACACTCGAAAATACGCATTTATATATTACGAATTATATATCTTTAGCATGAATAAAAACAACTGAAAATTGACACGTGTATACTATTTATAATTTTATGATAAATAATTGACGAATACTTCTTAAAACTAAACATGTATTTAATCAGAAACATATATGTATAATTGTTTCTGACAATATGAATTAAATTTTATCGTATTAGTTCACCAGTTAAGTTTGGCCTCTATACTGGCATTACGTGCAACAAAGTACATCAAATAATTACCAGAATATGATATCGGTCGTTTAATGTATATCAAATCAATTCAGCAAACCTGAAAAGCAGATCATTATGTATAACACTTAATCAGCATTTTACAATTAAAGGCAACAGCAAAACGTCTGTAAATAACAAATATTTATTCATTTTATGGAAAACGATCTTATTTTAATATCGTCAACAATTCAAATTTGTGAGAAGAATATACATACATGTAATTGCACATAATCAAACACATAATTTGTTTGTCATAGTTAATCCCCGTGTACATTTGTTACCGCTCATATCGGAACTCTTCCGAAAAAAGATGCAAAATGCATAGCTCAAATGACGAGACGCGGGAAAGAAAACAACAAAATATACATGTAGGAGAATAGGATAATTAGGGTATATGTATTTTTAAAGGGGAAAAGAGAATTGTAAACATAATTATTTTTCAGGTACAATCGGCTGGCGGCTGTACGTACTGTAAGTCTCGTTTCACAAGGTAAAGTTTACCCGTGTAAGCCGTGTGCTCGGCCGTCACGGCTCGGCGCGCCCGCTCGATGTAAGCGACGAAATGTGTTAATATTAGCGCAGAAACATTGAATATAAACGCAGAAACATTGAATATAAACGCAGAAACATTGAATATAAACGCAGAAATAAATAAATACTGGAATTACGTGCCACAAAGTACATCAAATATTACCAGAATATGATATCGGTCGTTTAATGTATATCAAATCAATTCAGCAAACCTGAAAAGCAGATCATTATGTATAACACTTAATCAGCATTTTACAATTAAAGGCAACAGCAAAATATCTTTCAAAACGTCTGTAAATAACAAATATTTATTTATTTTATGGAAAACGATCTTATTTTAATATCGTCAACAATTCAAATTTGTGAGAAGAATATACATACATGTAATTGCACATAATCAAACACATAATTTGTTTGTCATAGTTAATCCCCGTGTATATACACATATTTTACACATAACCTAGACAGTTATTCATTTGTTACCGCTCGTATCGGAACTCTTCCGAAAAAAGGTGCAAAATGCATAGCTCAAATGACGAGACGCGGGAAAGAAAACAACAAAAGATAGGAGAATAGGATAATGAGGATATATGTATTTTTAAAGGGGAAAAGAGAATTGTAAACATAATTATTTTACAGGTACAATCGGCTGGCGGCTGTACGTACTGTAAGTCTCGTTTCACAAGGTAAAGTTTACCTGTGTAAGCCGTGTGCTCGGCCGTCACGGCTCGGCGCGCCCGCTCGATGTAAGCGACGAAATGTGTTAATATTAGCGCAGAAACATTGAATATAAACGCAGAAACACTGAATATAAACGCAGAAACTCTTAATTCTATCGCCGAATCTGTTAATTTCACCGTCGCATCGGAAAAGTTTGGCGATTCCCAACCTCCGACAATGTAGCAATAAATAGCCGTGCACGTAACGAAGTTGGGTAATTGTGACTGATACCCTCTGTTATTCGGCCGTCAGCCGTCACGACCCACGGCGGACAGAAAAATACTTAATTTTACGGCAGAAATACTTAATTTTATTAATCGAATTGGAATTCTGAGGAAAAGTCTTAATATAAAGGGTTAATACTGAATAAAAAAGCACATATGTTAATCCTGCCGAAACTTGTTAAAAATTAAGTATTCTGCCGTTATTCTAACAAGTTTCGGCAAGATTAACACATTTTGGGTTACCAGTGTAAAGACATATACTGACCTGCTGTAATGACATACTCCAGTATACCATAAAGCTGGTCATGACTTTTGCGAGCCTCGTCTGGAGCCGCTGACGCCAGAAGTCGGAAAGTCTCTCCCGTAAGCACCCCCTTCCTCACCATTTCAGCCATATACGTGTCAATTATCCTACAGGCCCTTTCGGCCTCTCCCTCGTCATTGCATGACTCTTGGACGATGTCACGCAACAGAGAAGGCGATATAATACACAGGTCATCCGGTGCAAGTTTGTTCATTATTTCTCCCGCCGCTTTCACTAAAGGTCGTCTGCACCGACAGCCACGCAGGGTGGCCATTTTGAAAGCCCTTGTTATCCAATCAATGGTCATTACGTCATCAGAAAACGCTTCTTCCGGAAGTTCCATTATGACAGCATCTAACACGTTACCGATGTCCACTTTCTTTGTGTGTTTTACTAAGTCTGATTTATTTGCCTTTTCAGCATTTTCCTTCCCTGGTTTCGAACCTGCATCCTGTGTACTCTTTTCACTTTCGTCCTTATCCAAGACGAGGCTGATGTACCGGGTCGCCATATCGGCCAGAAGAGTGGGCCGGACGCCATTGTCTCTGGCAGATGTAAGCAGCTTCACAAACCATTCTAAGGGAAGGTTACATAATCCTTTCATTGTCTTATCATCACGTTTATCGATAGTGCCTCCCTGCTTCTTAAAGTTGCTTGGGTCTGTAAATTTTGTTGGTGGTTTGAGCCATGATTCTACCATTGCGTCCGAACATGCTTCAACTATGCCGGACACTTCCGCTAGCGGCCCTATGGTCACACAATATAACAGAAGAGAGGTGATTGCGCCGGTTGAGCGGCTCAATTTACCAGAAGTGATGGTGTCTTGTAAAAATTTATCGCTTATTTCAATAAGATTACCTGCCCCTGACATCTGGAGATATTCTGCGGCACAGCGTATTTGTACAATGTTGTTTTTGGTCATGTCAATTTTCATATTGTAGCAAAAGTCTGCTACAATACTGAAAATGTCCGCACCCCCGGGGAAGTCCAGAAGTTCAACCCTGTTGCTGTCGGTGGGGGAGGCACGGCTGACCTTGACAAAGTACTCGGATTTGGCATACAGCGGAAACCTGTGTAGTCGGAATTCCGTACCGGCGGTTAAAACCGTTATGTCGGAGAGGTCTCCGGACTCCCGGAACTTCGAGAAATCCATGTTTGGGTTGTATCCGGACGTTAGCACATTATCCGATACTATTAGGATTGGAGTTGTGTTCCCACGACGTAGAGAAAGTCACTTACACAGGTATACGTATATATATTGACCGCCGTATACAATGTACAGACGACTCCGTGTTGTTTGTGTATTTAAATTACACACACTCGTTTATTTAAATGTTACCTTCAACAGCGATATAAAGTCGACTATTGATATCCACTTGTGAATTTTCAATGAAATCGCACAGCGAAGCAAAACGCTAAGACGTAATCCATGTTAATCCCATTTACATTATAAAGTCCCCAAATACCTCGATGTCTAAGATTTGGATGAGTGTCTGCAGAGTCTAAAGATGTCTTCGAGTGGTATTTCTGCTCTAGAACTACCGTCCTAACTATGAAATTGTTTACCTTGGTGCCTGTGTATAAGATAAATCGACTAAAACATAGGCTACAACGGTAGCCTGTCCGAACATGACGTGACTGTTGTAAAGAAAAGCCGAGCACACCCGGGAAGATATCGATCTTTGTTGTATGTGTCTATATGGCCCTTTACATGAACACGTGTACACAATGCTAGGTACACATAATTACACACACACACACACACATGTGTACACGGAGGGAGCAGTTGAGTGCACGCTACCTGTGTATAGTGTGTATTGGGTGTGGTACTGTCTAACCCCTAAGGTGAACATTACCTGCAATAATCTTACGTACATGTATGTGAACTACTAAATGGACCTCAAATAATCAATCTCGAAAAATCAATAATACTATTGGCCTATCCCGTGATTGTAATACATAAACGATATGTACATGTAGGTAGCAGAATAGAAGGAATTTATTTTTTCTAGTCCCAATATCAGACATTTTGATAGATACGGTATGTAGGATCTATTTATTTAGGTGTCGAATTTTGGTATCAGGATCAGAGGAAAATCGGATATACTAATTTGTTTGCCCGATACTTGAACAGAAGCTTGGTTGTCGTCAATAGTGTTTTTCGTGGAAACAATGCTAATGCGAATATATGACTTTCGTGATGGTTTTTAACTTTTCCACTTTTTAATGAACACATTTCGGATTGGATACATTACATGTAACAAAGACCGGCGTCTATAAATCTATATCACAGTCGATATATACATTATAGGTAAAATCTGTACAGGTGTACTGTGTATAGTCCGCTAAACCTGCCTATATTATTAGGCTTTTTTAATTTTTTTTTTTTTTTTTTTGCCTAATATATAGTCTATATATTAGGCAAAAAAAAAAAATTAAAAAAGCCTAATAATATAGGCAGGTTTAGCGGACTATACTGTGTAATGCACAGGCGTGGTTGGCTATATGATACTCGGAACAATGCCAATCTGATTATCTCGGCTCATCAATTCTAACACCGCTTTGTAATCAGGGTTGGTATTTAAGGTTATATGTCATGTATTGAAAAAAAAGGTTATTTTCCTTGATACAAATTTTGTTTATGCTAATATTAACTTATCAATCCTAACAGCTTTGCCACCTGCTTGGTTGGTATTTAAGGCTGTGTGCCATGTTTTGCACGGGGGTTATCTCCCTTGATATAAACAATAAGAGGATGTGGCAAATTTCTAAAGTGGACGACAGCCGGAGTACTCAGAAAAAAACAACCGGCATACGGTCAGTACCTTGTAACTGCCCACACGTGGAGTTAAAAATGCCCCCCTCCCTACAAAGAAAAAAAAACACAACAAAAAAACAGAAATGGCAATATTTCATTAAAAACCAAAATTGCCCGTAACTACAATGTAAATAAGTATATTGCACATCCACTTTACCATGTGCTTCAGCCTTCAGAAATATTATAAGTTGTACTTAAGACAACCTAGTTATGAAATTTACATGTATGTAACCATCCTGTTAACAATATTGCACAGAATATATAATATACGTATGCAATTGGACAGAGAATGAATACAATAACCAGAGTCTTACTAAAAGTGCTTATAATACATGTGATTCTAAACGTTTTATTGTCTGTATCGATTGTTGCATTTATGTTATTGTATTTTTCCTAACAGAACAAAACCAACTGAACAACTCTTGAGGGGATTTTCTTTTTTAATATCAGAAATCAAGTAATAATTGGAAAGCATTGTATTTTTATTAGCAACTTAAAAGTAGGTTTCGCCCAATGAAATATAAAGACTACGAAATTGAAATTTATCCTGTACATAGATATAATCTTCATATCATTTTCAATGCATACAGCGAACAATATGGGTGGTCAGTTGCCTAGCTTGACCAGGAAAATACATCTCTTAAAATAGAGCGAAGTATAGCTTTACATAGAACATGACGTATTTTTTTCCAAAACGAGGCCGCAGCAACAAACGGAAGCGTGCAACAAAAAGTCAAATGGTACATACGCTCGCTAGCTTAATACACCAAACATACATGTGGTTAGTGTGCGGCTGTATGTGCGCTGGCATATGTGTTGAAATTTAACTCACCACGTGCAACGCCGTTACACGAGTCCCAACAGATCCGGGCAAGTTCCGCTTGAGATTTGGCTTCTGTTTCTTCTATCGCTACATGCCATCTCTGAATTTAATTCCCTATAAATATCCTAGGGTGCTACCGATTCCATTATAATTTCCTCCACTTTGTTGCCGATTCAGATACATTTTTTTTATCTCACACACTTTCGTTCAGCAATTCTGTTTACTTTTAGTGCGTAACAATGTGCATGCGCGAAACTACGACGACACAATCCATCGCAGCTACATTTGCATACTATTTTGTTTGACGGACACCGTAATAAATCAAGGATTTCCTTCAAATTTGTATTCAAGACACATTTGTTCAATCTCAAACGTATAAAGAAATTAAATTGAGGTATTTTTGATACGTTTTTTCATCTTTTCTTCCGTTTATCAGATTTTACAAAAAAATATTTATTTGGTTGGGCGATACCTACCTTTAAAGTGAATAGTCGGGCAAAGAAAACCAGTCTAAATGCGTTCATTGGCCTTCCAAAAGTTCTCACATATTAATACGACGGTTAAGTTCTGCTTAGTTTCCCAGTTCTGACCATTAAAGTAAAGAAAAGTTGAAAGCATTGAAAGCGAGGCTGCGTGGAAATGTAACCACGGACATAGTGAGCCGGGAGGACGTTTTAGAATTTCTATACTTTAAATTAATTTCTTCGTACGCAGACAGATTTTGACGAGAGATTTTATTTTTCCATTTCATAAGAAATTATACTGGATACATTCACACCATTTTACCGACTTTAGCCATCCTTGCCCGACTGTTCACTTTAAACTCAAAAGATACAAAATATGAGTATCTTTCACTCTATTGCTGATAAAAACTAGTTGAAATTGAATTTTAATAATGCTTTAAGAGGAAAACAGAATTGCAACATCAAAGACTATTTCAATTTTGACCAATCAGGGTGCTTAATTTCGTTACCATGGCAACAAAGTATTTCGAAACAGTAACTATCTTTGCATACCGCATAACCCATATGAATAAATTTTCACTTGTATCTAAAATATCTTAATTTCTATCAATCATAGACGCCCGTTGTATATCAATTTTTATTTAAATCTGACGATATTTAGATTTCAATCAATCAGGGGCCTCCATTTTGTTACCATGGCAACCAATTTCTTTTTGAAAGTGATATCTATGTTATTCAGTACACCTCATTACTCCCATATACAAATTTTACATAAATATGACCCAATCTATATTTCAGCCAATCAGAGACCTCCAATTTATAAACATGGCAACTAATATCTTCGAAAGTGTTACCATTCTATTCAGCGTAACATATTATTACTTCACACTAATTTCCACATCACTGGGATATAAAACAAACTGGAAGATGTGCCCCGTTGCTAACTGCAACCCAAATTACCCAAAACAATTTTAATTTTATGACATGTTTACACACAAAGGCAAAACATGCTCTGAGCGGATTTTAAATGCAGGGTAAAATTGTGAACACATTTTAACATGATGAAATGAGAGGACAAAGAGCAATGTGTTACTTTCTTGTAAAATCAATTATTTCAAGTATTTGTTTTCGTTAAAATCCGAAAGATATGGCTAAGATATAAAGTATACGATCTACACAAATGATTTATGAATGAAAACCGTTGAATATATTAAGCAAAGAATGTCCCATTTTCCATGTTTGGGCAAGTAGTTTCAATGAAAATGATGATGAAGATTTCAGGCCATTTTATTATTTTTTTTAATCGTAACATTAGCTTGAAAATCACATGTGCTTAACTTATGTATATTCTGGATGGTTCCCATGGTAACTACATTTTCAAAAAACTTTACTTGCAGCATATCATCATATAACTAGGCTAAGTATCATTAAATAATTGAAAGATACCTAGCTAATCCTAATCTTTTGTAGACAAGTTTACTTTATACATAGGTTTTCAAAGCAGGTTTGAGTGTGCATGTATTTAGAAGTGAATCGAAAAATACATGATATTCTGCTGTAGACATTTTTGGAAGGTTATTTCTTTGACTCAGAAGATGGTTCAATGATGAATTGACGGTGATGACTTTTTTATATACACGGGGAAATAACAAAGGATGATGGGTGAGATGTAGAAACTAGACGCGACCTTTGAGGGTCATCGTGTCGGTCAGTCAACTCGAGGATGGCCCGCGTTCTGGGGTGAAGCGTCTTAGGATCGAAAAGGCTGGTCATTTAAAGGTCAAGCATTATTTCGTTAATGCAGGTTGCGGGTAAGTTATTTATCTGGTTGTGTAGCCCGAGATACTCTGGCCCTGACACCAAACGGTGTCGGCTTATTCCACGTTTTGATATAGGACTGCGCTCTGGCCCTAAACTGGACATCTATCTGTCATAATGTCTAAGTCTGGTGTCAGATTATCGGTCTACTGGTGGTGTAATAAATGTGTGTCTTGATACATTTGTAAATAGGCAAATCTTTTACAAAGTTTTAAGCATTCTAATGATAAGGTATACGCTAAACTTGAAGATACAATGTTTATCTGTAAAAAGTATTCTGAAGAGCGTTTGATTTTTTGTTGTTGATTTTTTCCCCTAACATTTCGCAAATAGATATCATTATTTTTCATTTTATGTTTTGTTTACATATCAATTGACAGTACATGTGTTTATAAATATAGAGCTGTAAAGCATGGCTGGTGCATACTACACGGATGATCATGATGATGGTATAACATATGTTTTGTTGAACATCTCCATACTATGGTGGCTGATTACGGCCATCTCGTGTTGTCGTGTTGTCGCCTTGTTGAGTTGTCGCGGTCCCAAACTGCGACAACCCGAGATTTAACAGATAAAATGTCGACTTGTCGCGTTTTCGAACCGCGACAAGTCGACAACACGACAAGACGACAACTCGACAACACGACAAGTCGACATTTCAAACACGCTAATTAGCGCGTACAGAATCTCGTGTTGTCGCGGTAAAATGTCGACTTGTCGTGTTGTCGAGTTGTCGACTTGTCGTGTTGTCGTGTTGTCGAGTTGTCGACTTGTCGCCTTCCTGTTACACATGCACAAATCATATGAAATAGCCACTATCTTTGAATATAGAAAACTGAAGTCAGTGCTTGTGAATATTTGGTGTGTTTGTAAGATATTCGATGTATAAAATTGTTTGAAAATTATATTTTTCCCCATTGTTAATTCTTTTGAAATGTATTATACTTAACGGAAATTATAATATTAAATTACTTGAATATTAACAAAACAAAGGATGTTGTCATAACACAGAACAACAATTTTTGTACAATGAACAGTAACAGAGAGGAAAAATGTACATGTATATCAACTTAATATTGTAAAATCTCATTTACAAAATATTGTGTTATTAATCGGTTAAAACTTATTATTCAATTTGAAGAATTGAAGAGAACTCGGATGATAAGACGAAATGCTATTCATTATTACTAATTACTGTAATAGGTTATGTGTGTAGTACATCAAACAATAACCTTAATTTAAGATCTAATAAAGAATTTGATGTAAAACGATTAGAAAAAAATCATTAAAACTTTCATTTAGTCCAAAGCGTTAAAGAACAGATAAGGTGTTTTGCCCCATCTTTCTGGTAATTAGTCATCTATTTTTATCATCAGCATGCATCACAACTTACATAATGTAATTTTTTTTTTTTTTATATAAAATTTGTTAGTTGTAATACAGTAAGATTTAACCCTGAAAAGTTTGATTGTGTAACTTGACTACAGTAATTCATACAATAGTATACAAATGGTGGAGCATAGATACTTCCAGGGGACATTTAATATAATGGAACTCTTGCAAAAGAAAAGTACACAGTTAGTATTTCTGGGTCTAGAAATTCCTAATTTACACAAAACATGTGTTCATTTTACGAAATGAATATCATAATTATATAATGATCTTTCTCAAAGCGATCAATTTGTGGTTAAGAGAGGCTTGGCTAATTATGATACATTCAAGTGTAATTGACTTGTGTTAATATGGTCCGAGTGCAAAGTCAATAACAGCAACTCAAGTTACATAACGCAAACTTTGAGTTCTTCAGGGTGGTGTCTTATGGTCAATATTTTTTCTTGTAAGTAACATGCACATTAGAGAATGGTTTGATACTTGACAAAGAAAATAATATCTAGTATAAAAAATGAGAATTTCAGTTTCGGTTCAATTTAAAATAATGACCTCGGGCTAAGGTCTGGGTTATTATTTATTCTACCAGGGCGGGATAACAACATTTATCGCACCTCGGACAGAAATGTCCCCAAATGATTGGCGGAGAGCCGTCACGTGGTGACCCCCTATCACTTTATAGGGGGTCAGTAAATTTTATTATGGTGCAATATGGCGGCTCTCGCCCTCGCTTCAAAATTTAAACACATTATCTTCAACTAAATATACCACTTCATTACCGTAAAACTATATATAATTGTTTATTTTTATGTAAAAATACGTTGAATCGTTTTTTTAAATACGAGTTGCTTCCCCTACGCCAGTTTGAAAGTTGATGACGCGGCGAAAGTCAAACGTAACAATTCAAGCGTTTTCTAGACTGTGATTATAAACAAATGGAGGTGTTCGTTCGTACCTACAGATCAATCTTCACTCTACAATCAAATTATCGGCATAACTTTTAAGTGATTATCTCAGCGAGAATGCACAGATGATCAAGGAGATTGTGCTTAAAATGTTAGATGGATATTTGTGTCACTCTTTTTTGTGATGCTTTCAATTTACAGACGGTCTGGTGTCGTATTAAGGTAGGCCTACTGTGCACATAGGAATGTCGAAATTATTGTTGATTTATGAATTATTCATTATTATTCTGCAGGTTCCTAATACAGTATATTTGAAAATTCTTGAAAGAAATACATAGATAAATATGTAGCCTAGGCCAATTATTTTAAAATCGGCGATTGTTTGTTATCATTCGCGCCAGTATGAATTAGAATTAAGTTTGACTTCAGATTCTTGACCAAACAAATAGGAAACAAAGAATTAATAAAACAAATAAATGGTCCTCGATGCGATAAATTCGTTATATAGACAGTTACTGACCCCCCTATAAAGGCATAGAGGGTCAGTAAGAAGTATAGGAGGCTCGGGCTACGCCCTCGGCCCCTATAAATCTTACTGACCCTCTATGCCTTTATAGGGGGTCAGTAACTGACTATATAACTAATAATATACGTCCTTTTACATGTATATCTGCAGTGTTTTTATCTTTATATTCGGTAATTCCTGTGTTATATTCGATACATTTACCATTATGACCCGTCGTTATATCGAGATATTTGATGCATTTTCCTTTATATTATGTAGCTAAAATTAAACTTTATATTCGGTACAAATTTCTTTAAATTCTTTTAAAATTTCTTTAAAATTTACATTTCTTCATATGATGTGCAACCTTCTTTATATAATGTGCAAACATTTATACGATGAAGATCAAAGCCGGCTTATAATATATGCATAATTTTTTCGGCTGCTTTCGTCTTAGTGACAGCACTTTGTATAGTTGTGTAGGATTTTGAAAATAAAACTATTGCTCTTGTAGTAACCGTTTTTGTGAAGACTTACTAGAAATATGATTTTAACCGCTAAAACTTCATATAGGTGGACTACGTTTTGTTTGTCTCGGGATCTATCCATCCTTCTCAATATATATCACCATGTAGATTACGATTTTACCGATTTTTGTATTTAAACTCATAAAGCGTCTAAAATGGTCTATGCATGACACTCTGGTGGGTCCAAATTATTGGATCGCCATCTACATGTAGACAATTAATCCTGTGTCTACATTGTATCACCAATATAAGAAAATTTTTTGATTTTGTTTTAATTTTAGATTTGCTACTATTTTGTTAATTCATATTATGAAAATGAAAACAATTAAGAAGCAAACGCTAATTGAATTCTTCGTTTCGGAAAGGTAGTTGGTCTTTAAAGCTTTATTTTCATACTCACGAATCAAGAGCTTTTGGGTATTTTATTCACCATCAACCTTTTGAAAATTACATTTACAAGTATGAATAAGAACTGAAAATGATTTTGACAGTACATATGCGGTCAGACTATGAAGCCAAGATGTGGTCTGCAATTTTATATAACATTTTTATAAAGAAATAAGAAATTATAAAGACATTTCTGCAGGTATTCATTTATCTTAACATGCATAAGGCATAAATTCTGACTTGTAAATAATGTTTACAAGGCATCGTAAATGGTTTTCTGACCATATGAATGGTTAAAAAGTTTATATTTCTAACAAGGGGGGGGGTTAATCAATATTTGAATTTAATGAAATTTTTTTGTCAATTTTTTTGTGCGAAATTCAACAAAGGATGGCACTCCACATTAATTAAGTTAAACAAGATGTTTTTATTCACATGTATGTGAGATTACCTTCTTCAAAATCAGTGACAGGTGACCAGACTGGAAAACTCCATTTAAACTGGACACTGGCAAACGTTAACATTGCCGTCTATGCGAAATTCTTTGGTTCTACGGTCTCTATAATATGCTTAGTGTTGGTTTGTCGGAGTCATGAACGGACGGCCTCCCATGTATGTAATGTGAAGTATTTTTACAACATTACCATGTCTTGGTTTTGTGCATGATAATAAGTAGAAACTACATGTAATGCGTTCGAGGTGCGTTATTTTGGGGCTGTGGTATATTCGTGTTGTGTCTTCTTGTATAGAGGCAATCGCTCAACAGAAGACCAAACATGAGGCGGTATCAAGGGAGACGTTAAGAAGAGGAAAGTTAGTTAGAAAGATGAGAAAAGGTAAGATATTGAATTTACAGTTCTTACGCCTTACCTGCAGGGCAGTAAAATGCAAATTGACAATTAAAGCAATGTCAGCTACTGTATAGACTGTGTACCACCTCTGTAAATGTTTTTGATACAGTAGACTATATTATGAACCCGGATGACTTTCAGATCAAATAAAAGTTCGATTGCGTAAACTTATCTTTTTGAGAACATGTCATAAAAGATGATAACACTAATTGAATTTTCTCACTGATTTCTTCCCGCTTCACACAAATATTATCGATAAAAACTAAATCAGAACGCTGAAAAGTCACAGTTGACAATGATATATAACAAAGAATGTAAGACAATTCCGCCTTTGCAACCAACAAAGACAGCGATACGTTTGTGAGAATCCGCTACGCGGATTTCAAACAGTTTGCAAACAAAATTTCATTCAATCCCCGATGAAATTAAAATATAGTGACTTCAATGCTTAATTGGAAAAGTAACCATTATAAGAAGTTTGGCTTTACCTATTTTCATTCAAACATTGACGGTCCTTCCCGACCCTCCCTCACATATCATTAATGAATTGCAAAAAACCTTTTTCAATTTCTTATGGGATGGAAAGCCAGATAAAATAAAGAGGAATGTTATTTACAATGATCACATACATGTAGGATTAAGCCTTCCACATGTTTTGACTTTCTGTCATGCTCTTAAGATGTCTTGGATAAAGAAAATTGTCGATCCCTTTAATCATTCAGCATGGAAGACTTTACTTTTAGACAAATTAGAGTGTGTTGGAGGAGATAGAAAATTAAAACTTACAAAAGAGGGTTAATAAAGTTATCAGAAAAAAATTAATACTTTTTGGAAAGAGGTTATTATAACTTGGGCCTCCCTACAAGAAAATATATCGCCCACAACCCCAGAAGAAATAATATCTCAGTCTATTTTTCTCAATAATTTCATAAAAAGAGACAATTAGAGTTTCATTTATGAGAGATGGTGCAAATAAGATGGTTTTTTTTTATTTCCAACTTACTGGAAAATGGTCGATTTATGTCCATTGAAAATTTTTGTCACAAGTAATAAATGTCAATATAAATGTCAATTTTATAGGATATTATGGAGTCATCAATGCCATTTCAAGAAACTGGAAAGGAATACTAAATAATGATATTGGCAATGTAGATATATCTACTATCCAGTATAAATTCATTAATTATCTTAACACTAGCAATAAAGTCACTAAATTTTTCTATAATACTTTCATTAAAAGTATATCACAAAAACCCGTTGATAGTCAAAGAAAATGGGAAGAAGCAATTCATACTGACATTAGTGAAGAGTCCTGAGAATCTTTAAATATCATACTAAGGGAGATAACTGATGATACCAAACTAGTCAACTTTCAGTTCCAGGTTATACATACAATATTATATACCAATTCTAAATTGATTAAATGCAATCTAGCAGAAACTGAGAGATGTACCTTTTGTGCAGATGGAAGAGAAACTATCTTACATCTAGAGAGATGTACCTTTTGTACAGATGGAGGAGAAACTATCTTACATCTAGAGAGATGTACCTTTTGTACAGATGGAGGAGAAACTATCTTACATCTAGAGAGATGTACCTTTTGTACAGATGGAAGAGAAACTATCTTACATCTAGAGAGATGTACCTTTTGTACAGATGGAAGAGAAACTATCTTACATCTAGAGAGATGTACCTTTTGTACAGATGGAAGAGAAACTATCTTACATCTAGAGAGATGTACCTTTTGTACAGATGGAAGAGAAACTATCTTACATCTAGAGAGATGTACCTTTTGTACAGATGGAAGAGAAACTATCTTATATCTAGAGAGATGTACCTTTTGTACAGATGGAGGAGAAACTATCTTACATCTAGAGAGATGTACCTTTTGTACAGATGGAGGAGAAACTATCTTACATCTAGAGAGATGTACCTTTTGTACAGATGGAGGAGAAACTATCTTACATCTAGAGAGATGTACCTTTTGTACAGATGGAGGAGAAACTATCTTACATCTACTTGTAATTTATTTAGAACCTTTTGGTCTTTACTTATAGAAAATTTAGAACACAAACATGGTGTGATTTTGGAAAGAGACCCAAGATTCTTTATATTTCGTGTGACAGATATAGAACATCATTATGAAATTTTTTTTTTTATTGTGGCTTATGAAATTTTACATATACATTTGTAAATTAAAAAACACAATCCCGACTATTCCTGATGGCAAAAATATATTGACCATTATAGTAAAATAGAGAACATGGGAATATATACATATTCTCATAAAAAAGCAAGAGAAAATAAAAAATAAGTGGATCTTTATCAAATATTTGTTTATTTAAACAAGAACTTTGTAAATTGGTCAATTTTAAATAACATACTTACAGTTTTAACGCACAAAGATTTGTAAAATGCCCATAACACACTGATTGATACATACAATGTATATAAAATTATACATGTTTACAGTATGACTATATATGTGTGATAATGAAGATATTATGTATTATATTATACAATTATTTAAACTGTATGCAGATGTATGTGACATTTTTTTTTTAAACTTGAATAAAAAAACCTTTCTCACAGGGGCGAAACGCATTGTCCTGAGCACTCAACTCGATGTCAGAAGTTAGGCGATGGCTCTTACTATTGTTTCTTAGACAAAGCTATTAACTTATAATCCAATAATGACAACATTTTCCGATTGGCTTAATTTATGAACATTTCGGAATGTTACCATGACAACTAAAGCTGCAAAATTAGAAAACTTTCTTTACGACTGAATCAGCTATGTACTAAATATTTTAATAAGGATATGGATTAATGTACGTTTTAAACTAGTTTCCAAATCATATTTCCTTCTTATTTATACTAACGCTACTTTTAATTTATTGCATCGAAAAACGATGTAAAATACAGGTAATACTAAAATATTTTTATAGAATTGTCTGTGTTATAAATATTTAAAATATGTTCTCCCTCTACAATAACTAATCTATTAGATTGTGATTGTATATTTTAGTTATAATTTTTATTTTTAAGTATAATTACTTAATATAATAAAAAAAATATATTTGTATATCTTTAAGTTATCTATTCAGCGAGTACTTGAATATCATTAAAACTATTGAATTTAACATAAAAAAAAATGTTATTACAACTACATGTTTAATAACAACTGCAAATTGTTTTGTAAAATATTTTTCTCATAATTTAAATTTTGCTTATCATGTCTTAATTTAATTTAAACATTATTATAAAATAATATTGTAATCATTATTTTGGAGGAAATAAAGACTATTCTAATTATTATTCAATATTATCAGTCGAACGAATGATTATCGGGTGGTAAATTTCAGGCTAAAGACGGTTGTGGTGAAATACTCATATACTGGTTTTTAGAATATCGAATAAGGTTAACGTTGTTGCCATGAAACTGGATTGACTTGAAAAATGAGTAATATAAATATTAATAATGATAATATTATAAACTTTATTTTCTGAGGATATAAAACCTGTTTATTAAAGCTTACCTTCCACAGGGCCCTCTGTTAGTAAACATTGATTAGTAAAAGGACATCAAATAATATCACCAGAAGTACGTGTACATAAAATATTAATCACTGTTATAGCTATTAGACAAGATACATAGTAAGATATAAAACACAGCCATTAATTAATGTATATTTCCATTCTACTTTCAGTTTCCCGTTTGATCTATGTTAAACCAGATGGGCGATATCGCGCTATGAACTCCAATCTGGTCAAGCGTATGAATATTTAACGTTTCCGCCGCGTCACGGATAGTGTATACAATATATACTTACGCCTATACATAACGGTCAAATAATTTAAAAAGTGATTTTAAAGTTGTGTGGTCTATGAAATATAATAGTATTGTAACCGGGGGTGTATTGGGGTATGGAAATATAACGCCAATTCCGGATTCGGGTTCGATAACTTCACCAATTTATTAATGGAATCATCAATTGCAAGTGGACCCTGTAAATATACAGGAACATACATTATAATATATAAAGATAAAGATACATGTACTTGGCTTTACACAATCAAGGGGAATAACTCTTACTGTTATAACCTTACAACTATTACAATTTATTACATCTTATTCAGATACGTTCATTTGCACATGATGAAATGAATATATTAGATATTTCATTTAAGCGATAAATATAATCTGTACGTTTATAGATATACAGAGCTTTACGTTAATTCAAAATCATTATAAATTACAACATAATATATCTATACGATAACGTAACATTTTGTCAAGTTCTATACATTCATACTACCAGAATCTATATAGACTTTGGAATATAATTATTTCAATATAAAAAATATAATTAAATAGATACCTCCATGTGGTACAGAGCCCAATACATGGCTAGACCACCATGACCATAGTCATCGTTAATACCTGGCTGGGGATGTTATAATCATATACGTCAAGTCAAGTCAGTGATGTGTCAATTCCACCAGACGATACCACGTCTGACCCGTATCAATATCTGCCCAGGTATAACTTAGGCGGGAAAACCAACAAAGGCCGAACTGACCAGTGACCCCTGGGTAAACCAGTAGACCATAAAATATCCCTTTACATGTATACTATAAGTATCAAACTGGCGGGAATATTTGAAAGATTAAAATAAACAATAATATGTTTTTTCAATCAAATCTTTATTTATAGCAATATTCACATCATTAAGCAACATATTTATATAATACAAAAGGTACGATATATATATACGTATTATATATCGACCCTGTTACATCCTCCCCCTCTTCGTAGAAGCTCGTCTCGACTTCATTTGATGAACCCTGAACAAAAGAAGAGAATATAACACTATAAAGAATTCCATTAGAAGCATAATCGAGTGACATATATTAGCTATAATTAAAACAAAATGACTATGTTATCTGAAGGTCTGAAATTCAAATTCAATACATGTATTTCACATAATAAAATCACGAACTAACTTAGTATTAAAAACCTGTAATTAAACAAATGCATGAACGTGCAAACCCGTATCATGTACACAATTATACAATTTCCATATTCTGTCAGCTGTTTTAAAATACAATAAAGTCCAGAAATATTTGTACACTGTCAGATGTTCACTAGCCAAATCCTGCTACTAGCTTGACTAGTGCCTCCGTTGCAGTTCTTCTCTCCTCTGCATTCAAGGAAGGTGAGGTGGAGATGCGCTCTAGAAACTGAGCTCGTCGCTCCCAATCTCCCCTCAAACTAGCCTGATTGCAGACGAAGTCCTTGGTCCAAACTGGAGCCGACACTATTCTACTAGAACGTCTGAGTTCCTGTGGACGGTCTCCATGTTGACTTTCTGCGTCGTCCGATTGATCTTCTGCAGTTCCAGGCTCACTGGAGGTCTCGTGAAAGGCGTCCCCCTCATCCTCATCAATATGGCCCTCAGCTTCACTGGCGATACTCCTAGCGTCGCTGTGGTCCATATCGCCCTCCTGAGGTTCATCATCCACTGGTATCTGAGCATCTGTGGTGATGCTGACCTCTGTGATGACTCCTTCCTCCATTGAGGTGTCCTCCTCACGGTTATCAGACTTGACCTTGTCTGCCGTCCTTGAAGGTTTCTGTTTCCTTCGGGGTGCCGGAACTGGTTTCGATGACCCAGATATGTATCCTATTGGGAGGAGTAGGTTTCGATGGAGAATTTTTATCCTGCCTTGTCCATTCTCCTTACGAACCTCGTACACAGGGATATCTCCGTTAGGCTGTGACGTTACAATGTATGCATCCTCCTCCCATTTGTCCTTGATCTTGTGCTTGCCATCAAATGCTACCACTTTAACCAACACTCTATCACCAATTTGCAGGACAGCCCCTCGCACTCTACGATCGTAGTTGTCTTTCTGATTCCCTTTGGCTCTGGTAGATGATGTCGCCGCAATATCATAAGCTGCCTTCAACCTCTTCCTCATCTTGTCGACGTAGGCGGTTAATGGCTCTTCTGCAGCATTGCGGTTTACACCAAAGGCCAGATCTACCGGTAGCAATGGATGACGTCCAAACATCAGGAAATACGGCGCATGCCCAGTTGAATCCTGGCGAGTGCAGTTGTAGGCATGAACCAACGTTGATACGTGCGATTTCCAGTCCTTCTTCTGGTCATTCTCCAGCGTACCCAACATCCCAAGGAGAGTCCTATTAAATCGTTCACAGAGGCCATTGCCCTGAGGATGGTAAGGTGTGGTATGTGACTTATCCATTCCTGTAAGGGTACAAAGCTCCTTCAGTAAACGACTCTCAAAGTTCGGTCCTTGGTCTGTATGAATGCGCTGGGGAAGGCCGTAATGCTGTACGAAGTGGTGGAAAAATGCATCCGCTGTGGTTTTCGCCAGTTGATTCCGAGTAGGTACTGCCACGGCATATCTCGTGAAATGATCGGTGATCACAAGAATGTTTCCGTAGCCTCCTTTGGACGTCTCGAGTGATAGGAAATCCATGCATACGAGTTCTAGGGGTTGGTGACTAGTGATGCTGACGAGTGGCGCTCTTGTGTTGGTAGGGGTCTTGAAGCGAATGCACCTGTCACATTCCCGAATCCAGTTATCAACGTCTCTGGTCATTCCATACCAATAGAACCGGTCTTGCACCAGAGAGAGAGTTCTGTCTCGACCTAGGTGACCCATGTCGTCGTGCAGCATCTGCAGGACGGTGGTGACTAGAGACAATGGTAATACGACCTGGTCCCGCTGTTCTTCTTTCACAGTGGTGCGTCGGAATAAGACGTCTCCCTCTATGTGGAATTGTCCAAAGTTCTTCCAGATGGTACTATGGTATGGTGACGAAGGTGTATTGCTCCTTAAAGGTAGTACCCCGTTCCTTATGTGTTGAATCCACCAACCAAGTGTAGGGTCCTTTAGTTGTTCCTCTTTGAGCTTAAAATCCTTAACGCTGGAAAGTGTAGTCAAGTCCTGTACAGCGCTGGCAGACAATGATAGGGATTCCACATAAGGCACAGGATTAATAATTGACTGACACAAGGCTTTAACAGAATCCATGGTGATGCAGGGATGACGAGACATCGCATCGGCGTCGCTGTTATTACGTCCTGGTCGGTAATGGATGGTGAAATCGAACGAAGCTAGTGCTGCTATCCATCGATGAGACATTGCGTCTAACTTCGCCGAAGTCAACACATACGTGAGCGGGTTGTTGTCTGTCATTACTGCAAATTCCTTTCCCTTCAGGTAATCGCTGAATTTGTCACAGACTGCCCACTTCAAAGCCAGGAACTCCAGTTTGTGGGCTGGGTATCGCTGCTCCGACTTAGATAGTCCTCGGCTCGCATAAGCGATGACCCTCTTCAGTCCTTCGTTTTCCTGGTAAAGTACTGCTCCAAGTCCAATGGTGGATGCGTCGGTATGGAGGAAGAAAGGCTGTTGGAAGTCTACAAAGCCCAAGATAGGTGGTTCCATCAACTTTCGTCTGAGTTCCTGGAATGCATCTTCCTGCTCGTTTCCCCAGACCCAAGGTTGCTGTTGACTGGGTTTCTTCCCTTTCTTCGACTTCTTCCTAGGTGCCGGCATAAGGATGTTCAATGGCTTGGCGATTCTGGAGAAGCCTTCGATGAACCGTCTGTAGTACCCGACAAACCCAAGGAAGCGACGGATGTCTTCCGGACTTGAGGGGCGAGGCCAGTCAGCTACTTTCTCCAACTTCTCCGGGTCTGGTTCAACTCCTTCCTCTGAGATGATGTGGCCCACATACTTAACCCGGTGCTGGAAAAGGTTGCACTTCTTTGCTGAAAGCTTTAATCCAGTTTCTCTGAACCTTGTAAAGACCTTTTCTAAGTTATCCAGATGTTCTTCGTACGTCTTTGAGAAAATGATCACATCATCCAGGTACACATAACAGATCCTCGTGTTAAGACCATGAAGTACGTCCTCCATCAGCCTCTGGTAAGTGGATGGGGCGCAGGCGAGTCCAAAAGGCATCCGGTTGTACTCATAGAACCCCAGCGGTCCTACGGTAAACGCGGTACGCTCCTTGTGCTCCTCTAATATCTCGATCTGATGATAGCCCGCCTTCATGTCTACGACAGAAAAGTATCTGTTCCCGGCCAAACTATCCAAGATTTCCTCTATCCGTGGTAATCCGTAAGCATCTTTATGTGTCCGCTTATTCAGCATTCGGTAATCCACGCACATCCTCAGTGTTCCATCTTTCTTGCGGGCAAGGACAATGTTGCTGGCCCAAGGAGAGTGGGAACGTCTTATAACTCCAGCAGTAAGCAGTTGTTGTAAATGACTCCTCACCTCCTCTAACATGTTGGGTGGGATGCGGCGGTATCGCTGAACAAATGGTGTAGTGTTGGTCAGCTCGATTCTATGGCGAACCATGGAAGTAAGGCCAATATCGGTGTCACCTGCCGAAAATATATCCTTAAATCCAGAAATTAAATATTTCCCTTTATCAACTTCCTCTTGCAGCAGTCCATCCACGCACATCTGTACTTCATCTGTTACGTCCTTCTTACTCGACTCGTCTATGGGTGCTATGTCCTCAATCGTAACTGGCTGCAACTCGCACAGGATGGTCTTAGGTTGGAGTGTAACAGTCCTTGTAGACAAGTTGCTGACCTGGATCTGCACAAGTTCCTTCTGGTTGTAGTGATAAGGGACGATGGAAGAGACGATGTCCAAATCCAGAGGTATGGCTGACTTGCAGGTGGGTTGCACTAGGGCACACACCTCCGGGTATGGAATCTTCTTATCCATGTATCCTCTTAGTACTACTTCCATATTAGGACGGATGGTATACGGCCGCAGGTCCGCAAACTTCACAATTGCCAGGCGGTTCTTGTTGCGCTCCAACTCTCAATCCCTTAGTAACATACATCTAAAAGCCCAGTAAAATGGTGCGTGGATGTCTGCGTGCTGGAGGAAATTAGATCCGTGGACATCTCTGACTCTGTCCATCAGTATAGACAATATGTTTGTTCCGATGAGTACAGGTATCTGTCTATTATACGTACTCGCTGGTACAATAAGGAACAGTCCCCGAGCCAATGTCTGGTCCACATCCTTAAGTCCTGGCAAATCTAAATCCGCTTCAATGTATCCTTCATATGGTAAAAGTTTCCCGTCTGCACATTCGATGTTCATGATAGTCTTCAACGGCTGTACTTCCAAGTGTTGTAGATGGCTATCATAAAATGTGCGGCTAATGGTAGAAACGGTAGCGCCGGTGTCCACTAACGCCATAGTCTGGTTACCGTCTACTATCACTGACATCTCATTAGGTGATCCAACTAGTTCGGATCTATTATTGGAGCGTCGTTCTTCCAGGCCTATCGTTCGCTCCTCTGCGATAGCCTGTCCTAGTTTTCCGTCTTGCGGACATGATCAAGTATAACTCCACATCCAAGTTGGTAGTGGCCCACTTGACCGCAGCGCAAACAAATAGGTTCTCCCTTCTCGGTAAACTGCGGTTGCCTAGTCGGCTGGTGGTTGCCTCCACGTTGATTGTTACCGCTTCTCGGATATCGCGATCCACGTCGCGAATGACTACGTCCTCTCCCCCTCTGCGAAATGGGTGGTGTATAAAGCTGTGACTGCTGGGCCTGTTGTTGGTCCTTCATCGTCTTCATATCAGTCGCGAGCTGTTGCACCATCCCTTTCAACTCCGCAAGTTCAGACTTCTCCTCTAGGACTACAACGGATTTGGCAGGGGTTGGTTTCTTTCGTGTAGGAGAATCTGCAGAAACGGGTCTCCTATCCTGCTCTACTTTCCTGATAGCCATCCTCAGCTTGTCGAAATCATGTTCCCTCTCAGCAATAAATCCGGTAATATCCTTTAAATCCTGTCGAAGTCCACTGTAAAATAGGCTACTTAGCATGACGTTTTGCTCGGACAAGTCCTTGGCTACTGCACCAACGTCCACTGCTTTTCCAAGAAGATCTTCCAGCCTACAACTCCAGGTCGTCACGTCCTCATCTTTGGCTTGTCTAGCGCTATAAAACTTGGATAGGGCAACTTCAGGTGGATCAACTATGCCGTACATGCTATCAAACTTCGCCAAGATCTGACCGACTGAGGGTGCTGAACCGAGACGGGTATGTGCGCGAAGTGCCTCTCCACGTAACGAAGTCCTAATTGACTGCGAGATCGTTTGTGGCGAATGTCCTTCCTTGATCAGACATTCCACTTCGTGCTTCCACACGTCGTAAGATGCGTCTTTCTTCTGATCTCCAGAAAAATGGGACATCTTAGGAAAATGATGAATGCTAGTAGACACTTGAGCTTTCGTTTCCTGCTTCATCGGTGGAAGTTCCTTGAGCCAAGTCGTAAAACCCTCGAAGGTGTCGACTTTCGGCTTAATTCCCAACTTCTGAATGTATTCCTTAAGTTTGGTCAATTCCTCTGCGGATAATTGCTCTCCCATGGTGATAGTTCCGTGGATAAATAAAATGAATGTAGCGACAAAGAACAAAATCAAATAGTAGCTAGTGTATTACCTGAATTAGAAAATCTACAAAAGAAACAAAACACACAAAAAAATCAACCTGAATTGAAACAAAAATCTGCAAAAAAGAAACAAAATTTTTGTCTGAAATTGAAAAAAAAAAAAAAAAGTAAAGAAAATAATGTCTGCAAAAGAAACAAAACTTGTCTGAAATGATATAAAATTATCTGCAATAGAAACAAATTTTGTCTGAAATGAAAACAAATTATCTGAAAAAAAAACAAACAATTTTTTTTTTGCAAAAGAAATAATGATATTTGAAAATCAAACTCCTTTTGAATAATCAAAACCTGACAACTAGTGTGTGTTTACTTTATTTTATTCCGGTATAACACACTGTTATCAACATACACAGAATATCAATACGTGGTTAGCTAATTATTTGTAAGACACAATTACACTGTTCACAATCAGGAGCAATGTCAATGACAAAGTAAACGTTATCAATGGCCTGAAAAGAAATGTCGTACATCCAAACAGAAGTAGCGCGAATTGTAACCGCGGTCGCGTCCAACTGTACAACTTGTACCACAATTCCGTATGTTAATATGTGCATATATGTATAAACAGAACCCACTAGACACACAGCAAAACTGACAATGGATTAAGTATAGCAACACCATACAATGACACCAAAATGATAAACCAAAACAACCACGAAATCATGTCGTCAGACGTCAGTCGCATTCATACTGTCAATCTCTGTTTTAAAGTACACGTGATAAAGGACAATTAGTAGAGATAGAAAAGGAAAAAAATGGATATATATACACCTGAATATTACCAAAATTAATTCATATTGAAGCATAATCAGCAATATCTAAATATAAAAATAAAGTTTCACAAAAATAATGTTCTTGGTAAGCACAGTAGCTCAAAAAAATGTACTGTCACAATATAGTCTAGACGTACAGTATATGTATGTATGGTAAGCTTACTACAAAATAATACAAGATATAATAGTATAGAAAAAAAATACATGCAATTATCAAATCATATGACAATTGTCAGAAGAAAACACTCAATGTTCATAGGATAATCCAATTTTCAAGAATGCTTGTGTTGGTAAATTGTTCTGTCCTTTTACCACAATAAAGTTCGATTACATTAAGTTGTCATGTTACACTTAATGGACGCCGCCATCTTGGATCCTGCTCACACAAACGTTTCAGTCAGTAGGGGGTTCTAAATATATATAGCAATCACTATCTGCAAGACGCTTGTATCCCTTCGTAACGGTCGATTAACACTAAGTTGTCAATGACACATGCACATTGGGGCTAAAAATAGCCAAATTCACCTGTACTCGATACTCGTAAGAATCAGGAACAGTTCTCAACACTCGGCAGTGTTAACACAATATATTTCCGTGCACGATGGTCCGGTGGTTTGCGATTCACAATATTAATTCCAACGGCGATCCTCTGGAGCCTCCATTTGTAACCGGGGGTGTATTGGGGTATGGAAATATAACGCCAATTCCGGATTCGGGTTCGATAACTTCACCAATTTATTAATGGAATCATCAATTGCAAGTGGACCCTGTAAATATACAGGAACATATATTATAATATATAAAGTTAAAGATACATGTAGTTGGCTTTACACAATCAAGGGGAATAACTCTTACGGTTATAACCTTACAGCTATTACAATTTATTACATCTTATTCAGATACGTTTAACCATTTTCACATGGTGAAATGAATATATTAGATATTTCATTTAAGCGATAAATATAATCTGTACGTTTATAGATATACAGAGCTTTACGTTAATTTAAAATCATTATAAATTACAACATAATATATATATACGATAACGTGACATTTTGTCAAGTTCTATACATTCATACTACCAGAATCTATATAGACTTTGGAATATAATTATTTCAATATAAAAAATATGATTAAATAGATACCTCTATGTGGTACAGAGCCCAATACATGGCTAGACCACCATGACTATAGTCATCGTTTATACCTGGCTGGGGATGTTCTAAATTATAAAAGATAATTACAATCAGAACATGTACATATATCGTCTGTAGACAATCGCTAATATATACAACAGTTCCAGCCAAAATACGCGTTTGTTATAAACAATTTACTTTTCAAAACTCATTTTATTAATACATGATAGAGTACAGTAATACCGTAAAAATACAAAAATCGGAAATTTGAATATTCGGAATATAAATCGACAGTGATTAGTTGGACTGGGCATTGTGAAGTTAGTATTACATACATCACTTACTTTCATAATCATATACGTCAAGTCAAATCAGGGTTGTGTCAATTCCACGTCTGACCAGTATCAATATCTGCCCAGGTATAACTTAGGCGGGAAAACCAACAAAGGCCGAACTGACCAGTGACCCCTGGGTAAACCAGTAGACCATAAAATATCCCTATACATGTATACTATAAGTATCAAACTGGCGGGAATATTTGAAAGATTAAAATAAACAATAATATGTTTTTTCAAGCAAATCTTTATTTATAGCAATATTTACATCATTAAGCAACATATTTATATAATACAAAAGGTACGATATATATACGTATTATATATCGACCCTGTTACATCCTCCCCCTCTTCGTAGAAGCTCGTCTCGACTTCATTTTGATGAACCCTGAACAAAAGAAGAGAATATAACACTATAAAGAATTTCATTACAAGCATAATCGAGAGACATATATTAGCTATAATTAAAACAAAATGACTATGTTATCTGAAGGTCTGAAATTCAAATTCAATACATGTATTTAACATAATAAAATCACAAAATAACTTAGTATTACAAAACCTGTAATTAAACAAATGCATGAACGTGCAAACCCGTATCATGTACACAATTATACAATTTCCATATTATGTCAGCTGTTTTAAAATACAATAAAGTCCAGAAATATTGGTACACTGTCAGATGTACACTAGCCAAATCCTGCTACTAGCTTGACTAGTGCCGCTGTTGCAGTTCTTCTCTCCTCTGCATTCAAGGAAGGTGAGGTGGAGATGCGCTCTAGAAACTGAGCTCGTCGCTCCCAATCTCCCCTCAAACTAGCCTGATTGCAGGCGAAGTCCTTGGTCCAAACTGGAGCCGACACTATTCTACTAGAACGTCTGAGTTCCTGTGGACGGTCTCCATGTTGACTTTCTGCGTCGTCCGATTGATCTTCTTCAGTTCCAGGCTCACTGGAGGTCTCGTGAAAGGCGTCCCCCTCATCCTCATCAATATGGCCCTCAGCTTCACTGGCGATACTCCTAGCGTCGCTGTGGTCCATATCGCCCTCCTGAGGTTCATCATCCACTACACCGATTTAATAGGACTCTCCTTGGATGTTGGTACGCTGGAGAAGTGGACCAGAAGAAGGACTTGGAATCGCACGTATCAACGACCAATTGGTTCACTGCCTCAACTAATACGCACTTCGCCAGGATTACAACCTGGAGCATGCGCCGTAGTAATTCACCATGATATTTCGACGTCATCCATCTGCTCAACCGTAGTACGCTACTGGCCTTTTGCGATAGTAAACACCAAACCTGCTGCCCAAAGAGCATTAACCAGCCTACGTCGACAAGATTAGAGCGAAGAGGTTGAAGGCAGCTTATGATATTTCCAAATGCCGGCGACATCATCAACCGCCCAGGGATATCAGAAAGAAACTACGATCGCAGAGTGAGCGGGGCTGCCTGCAAATCTGGTGATAGAGTGTTGGCTTAGTGGCGATGTAGAATAGGCAGCCACAGAGATCAAGGACAAATGGGAGGAGGATGCATACATTGTAACGTCACAGCCTCAACGGAGATATCCACAGTGTACGAGGTTCGTAAGGAGAATGGACAAGGCAGGATAAAAATTCTCCATCGAAACCTAACTCCTCCCAATAGGATATATATCTGGGTCATCGAAACCAGTTCCGGCACCCCGAGGAAACAGAAACCTTCAAGGAACGGCGAACAAGGTCAAGTTCTGATAACGTGAGGAGGACACCTCAATGGATGTAGGAAGGAGTCATCACTGAGGTCAGCATCAACAGATACCAGTAGGAC
>SAYR01020702.1:372456-412685 GCA_004382745.1 Argopecten irradians irradians
ACTAAATCCCACATCTTAACACGTTTTATTGAGCCCCGGAAGCACCATGTTATTGGGCTGCATCACATACCATAGACACAGGGGTTGGATTTCACAACATGTTTAGTTAATAAACATTTAAATGTCAGCTACAAATAATTACCAGACGGAAATACAACATTCAGTTACATTCCACAACAATTACAATTGAATTTTAAAAGGTTTGATTATGTTTAGATACTAACTATTCAGCATTTTCACCACAATCATCATTTTCTTCAAAACCGGACCCCTGCTAAATCGAGCAACCGGATTACACACTGACTGCACTGCTAGTACTGCGCAGCAGTTTTTGTATTTGAAGCTACATAATGTTTTTATGATAAAATTTAAGCCATTAATTCCTGTACATAGAAACAGTATTTAGAAATCGCCGTTTTTAATCTTAACAACGCACAAAGAAGTTATTTTCGGAACTACATTTTGTGTTGCCTTGGTGACGAGAAGAACTGACTGGCGGCTGTTCCGTAGCTGTACATACATGTACGATAACTGGTACAATGTTGATAATTTGTATAATAATCTGATACCGAATACATATAATTTGATTTTTTTCAACAGCGGGATTTTTAAATTGATTAACGTAAATATAAGGATTGATTATCAATTTTGTTGCTTGCATTGACTGATGAAGAAAGTTAATCTCGTGCAAATGAAGTGAACTGCGAAGCAGTTCATGTAACATTTGCACGAGATTAACTTTCTTCATCAGTCAATGCAAGCAACAAAATTGACAATCAGTCCTTAAGTGACGTCAAGCTACAATATATGTTGTGATCGCCACCTGACGTCAAAACTGCTGTTGGAAAGCGTACAATATGCGTCGAGTTCGTTGCGTGTGTCAAAACGTGACGTTTATATGTGAAGTATGTTAATCTGCGTAACTCGTTTTGACGGAAAAGGATTTTAATACTGTTGAGTTTGGCAGAGTAAATTAGTCTGAAACGGACTTGAACTTCATTACAGTGGCTTGATGATTATATGGTAGGAAGTAAACGGCACGGCTCTGTCGTGCGCATGTTTTTATAGTCCGACAAAGAGTGTTATATTTTAAGTACATGTAACCTTGAAAAAATAACTTTAATAATACGTTATATGAGAAATATTTCATTATAATTCAATTTTGCTTGTTACGAGCATTTTCATTGGCTTAACAATTTACTTTATCAGCCCATAAAGGAAAAAATGGCGTCGCCGTTTGTAACGTCGCTTCTGATTGGCTGAGATGACGGCGTAATAATTTCATAGACAAAAGAGTCCCAAAATGAATTTTAAATGTTGAAGAGATCATCTTTAGTAAATTGAATTATAAGGATTAATTTGAATAGATTTTTTATGTTATGGAGATATAACACAAAAATCTGCGTGTACTCTCATCATAAACCGCTTCGCGGTTTATTTAGAGTACACTCAGATTTTTGTGTTATATCTCCATAACATAAAAAATCTATTCAAGTTAATCCTTAAATAAAGTTGTTACCAATTCGAAGACTTTTATATGAATGGATTCTTTATTAAAATATGACTTTTGAATATAAAATAGCGCCTTTTTGCTTATGAAATATCACTACATCTTATTTGCATGTCTTGGCAAACACATGTTACCTCATGCTCGTCGTATTTCTATCGGCTAAAACGGATATAATTGTGGAAGAAACAAGTCACACGACTCGTGGTTATTGGATACGAAATTTATTCCACACTCGTTAGGTTTTTTTTAAGTTTTGTATGAAAGGCCGTTCATGTTAGAACGAGATAAACATACTTTTAAACTCACTTTTAACGCGTTAAACTTAGTTTTAACGCGTTAAAAGTTTATAACATTTAACGCGTTAAACTTACTGTTAACGCGTTAAATGTTAACGAGTTAAATGTTAACGAGTTTAAAGTAACTTTTAACGCGTTTAAAGTAACTTTTAACGCGTTAAAAGTGAGTTTAACGCGTTAAATGCGATAAAATTTTAACGCGTTCAATGTTAACGCGTTAAACATTTTTTGAAGTTTAACGCGTTAAACATTTTTTTAAGTTTAACGCGTTAAATGTTGCAATTATATTTTTAACGCATTAAAGTTGAAAAACTAAGCTAACCAATCAAAGACGTCGTTTCATGAGTTCGCCAGATCACAGGGGACCAACTCAATGAAAATGGATGTTGTCATACATTTTTTTGTATTTGGAGGATGGACTGATGAGTATATATGACAGTCATGTTATTTTTTTTTCCAAAAAACAATGAATTTATGACTAGTGAAATCCATTGTCAACGATGGGCAAATAATAAACATGTACAACAATATTAAGTATTTAGTATATTGCGAAGATTGACACCACACACTTCCTAAAACTGATTCTAAAATTGCATTCATTACGGTACTTTACATATAAGATATTAATCATCGTGCAATATAGGCTTTTTTAACTTGTATTTCATCTGATATGACGCCCTCTCACTATAGATGTAACATTACAGAATATATTTCAACCTGACACGTTTAAGTTTAAATGATAATGAAGGTCTAGATCGACGTATGGCCATGTGTGTATTTATCTATGGAATGTCATGTAAATTATTTTAAATGTACGTTTAGCATAAAATACAGTTGAGGCTTTCCAATACTGTAATATTCATTATCTGAATTGTATAAATTTATTTACATTAAATTTGTCATGAGACGAAAACTGTGAAGTTTTATAGTGTTTTCCTCCCAACGTTTTGCTTGGTTTGTTTTCGTTTTGTTTTCGTACAGCATTTCAAAGTCGACCATTAAGATCTTTTGAAGGCACGGACTTTCTCAAAATGAAAACATTGATTTTGAAAAATATTGCCGTTATAATCGTCGAAGTGATGTATTTATATAGATAATGACTATTATGAATATTTAACCAATATCTCTTTCAAAACAACAGAGTCCCGATAACACATAAAATATATGTTAAAACAAACAATATACTAAAACGAATTTGTCATAGACAAATAATTAAGATTTGGTACGCAAACCTTTCCTTGAACCAATTTGAGCTACAATAATGTTTCTAGTTCTTAGTTTATTGATACTTGTAAAAAACCGTTTCACGGCATTCCGAAATAATTTAAGTTTTTTTCAACATCATCAATCTCTATCTCATTTCCATATTTTATTCCTGTTTTTGAAGAATTCAATTTTGGTTTTATCAGTAGAGAAAGAATTATGAGCCCAATAAATCGTACGGAGACGAAAAGCGAAACCAAAAATCTCTAAACCACAATATTCTAACCACCGAAACTGAGAACATATTGCCCAAATTGATAAAATGACTTTAGTGTAGCCAATTTCTTCTCTCCTCAAAGAAGTAGTTTTTTCGGGTGAACGTAGAAAATAGTGCCAGAATGACGCATCGTCGGGAACCCATGGACCATCGATATAGTTGTAGTGTTCACCACAGGGATCTGATCGAAAATTAGTTACAGATTATATTATCATGGATCTACCAGAGTACTAGTACTATGTAGAGTATATACTATGATTTTTACTGTTTTTTTATCTAGACCTCTAAAACGTCTAAAATGGTCTTAGGGCACTCAACTCTGGTAGGTCCATGTATATAATCTGTAACTAATTCTTAGATCCCTGTGCTGTTCACAAGCGGCTGTGGGTTTTCGACCATATGAGAAAGGCGAAAAGCACAGTTGCCTATGTGCCAACATAACGACGTTTCTGATTAGTTGTCAATTTTAACGCGTTAAATGTTAACGCGTTAATAACATTTAATGCGTTAAATGTTAACGCGTTAACTTATCTCGTTTCTGATATAAACGGCCTTTCATACTTTTGTAACTTTCGGAAAATAACTCACTCGTGTGGAATAAATTCCATATCCAACAACCACTCGTTGTGTAACCTCTATATAACCCATGATAGCTTTCAGTAGAAGACTAACAGTCTAATTTACAGAAATGTCAATATAGCAAAACATCCAAAAAACAAAAGTCATGAAGATCACATTTTAAAACATCCTGCAAAAACCTATCACTGCGATGAAAATGAAAAACAGAATTTCAACGGAAGAATTTTAGCGGAGGTTAAGGGTTATTTCCTGTGTTGACCGTGAAACTATGGTTCATAACAACATCAACGGAAGTCAGTACTTGAACACTCATAATAAGCGAGACCAGAAGTACTTAGGTGTCATAAACGTGACTATATGAATGAAAGTTATTAATTATCGATTAAATGTAATTAAAGAAATTCTGATGAATAAACACTTTTAAAATTCTCAATACTACTATATATATTAATAAATCTAGAATTTGTTTTCATAATCTATAAATAGAAGTAATCAATTTTTAGTATTATTGACCTGATGTGATCTGACTAAATTCTGATGTAATTAGAAAATTAAAGCACAAATAAATCATACAATAATAATGATGATTATAAGATGCTTTTTATCACGGCTTTGGATATGATAATGCACACACCTTTTGTACATAGAATATCCCATGGACCAATTTCCATTAAGTACGTATTCCCAGAACTGGAAATTTACATCAACCCACATTGTCGTTATTGTAGACAAAAAGTAATTAAGAACCACCTACAATGTCTACATTATCTAATAAAAAGCATGAAAAAACTTTTATATATGTTATTAACAATAGTTTCTGGTCAAATTAGAGAAGAATTAGACTAGGTTATTAAAAAAACCACAAGTCTGAATATAAGTTTGACCATATGAGAAGCGATCAACAGATGGGCAATAATACACATCGAGGTATGTCTTTAATGCTACTTGACTACATATGACCTAAATATATAAAAAAAAAACTTGCATGTATCTAATTTACATATTTTGTGTGAATATTTTGAGTTATAAAAATGCATCTTTCGGTTTGATTACTACTACAAATGATAGATGCCAAAACAATTTGTTACTCGAGGTAAAGCTGAAATGTCCATTGAAAATTATTTAAATGGATTTGATGAGCGATATTTCTCATTAGGCTTTCCATTCATTTTTAGATATTTAAATGCATTTAACTACATAAGAATAACAGAATAGAAATTCAAACGAAACAATGTTTTCATTTAAGCATCAGGGTATGAAATAAATTTTGTTTGCAAATTGTATAAATCCGCGTAGTTTGCAAACAAAATTAATTTCATGCCTCGATAAAATTTTAAAATAGTGACATCAATGCTTATGATTTTTTTTTCAGACTAAGTTTACTGAATAAGATACGTTTAAACATACGATATCGTTGATTGTCAAATGGATTATTTTTTTCTAATCAATACGCAACGTCGATGTCTCTTTGACGTCATGATAACGTCAGATTTTTGCGCTATTATCTGATTTTGTTTCTTCATGGAAGTATGAAGAAAATGAATCTGCTAATCAGAAAATCTGATTTAGTATGAAATCAAATGAACAATTATCATAATGAAATAACATACTGGTCCCTTTGATTCATATTTTCCCCCATTTTTAACTCATGCTACATTATCATATAATATTTCAATTTTTGCCTTTTGTCACAATTTGTATGCTAGTCGCTTTTTTGTTTATTTCAACCTCTGTAGATTTACGATTGTGCTGCCTTTAGATAGCAAATATTACTTTTATAAACTCATTCTCACATAGGAAATTGGTTTTCAGGATAACGAAAATGTTTCATTAGACGGCCGCCACTTAAATTTCTAGCAGATACATGTATGTGTGTATGGCGACTGTTGTTTGAATATTTGGCGGCCGCCAGATAAATAAAGTGGCGACCGCCAGATAACTATGTGGCTGCCACCAATTAAATGGCGGTCTTATATGGCGGTCGCCAATTCAAACATGTTCGATCTGCTGAAAAATAGTTTATTATGTGAGCTTAATAAACTTCTGTAGATTTGAATATTACCGAAATTCAAATGTATTGTTAGCACAAAAAATTGTCATTAAGAATATCACTGACAAAATAACGTTTACCTATCAAATTGATAAAAATTAATAAAACAATATCTTGTTAGGCACATACAATACATCTCATACGTATGGTATAACAATATAATTGATATATTTTTACTCCATTTCTGAAGCATAGATAATCAATTTTATAATATTTTTTAAAAAGCACATCTCGGCCTATATAATACCCTATCGTATGGCTTTTGATATCGGAACACATTTCTATCACATAATTAGTTTTGGTATTCTAGATCTGGGAGTATAATTTGCATAATTTAAAACGCAAATTCATCTCGAAATATGTAATAAGCTATCGTATGACTTTTGAATATCGGAGCATAATTTTGCTTTTTGTATACTTGATCTGGCGCACAATTTGCTTTAAAAAATGAAAGTTTCATAAGGCAGATTATTTGTAATAGAAATTTGTATTGTTGTCACAGAGGTAAAACTGCATCTAATACAGGTACGACTGCATCTAATAGAGTATATGGATATATATTTTTATTTAAGCATTGGAGTCAGTATATTTGAATGTCATCGGGGTGTGAAAGAAATTTTGTTGCTAATCTTGCAAACAAAATTTGTAATTCCCATTTGTCAATCTATTGTTGATTGGAATAAATTTTGTGATCAAATTGGGTCACAAAACTCTATATCTGACAAAATAATCTTCTCTGCGGATAATGTTAAAAATTTTCCATCACTGGCTTTTTTTCTAATATAGATTTTTGGAAATTTTGGAGTTTATTCCAAAGTTGCAAATGGAATAGAAATAAATTGATGAAGTGTTTTAGTTTGAGCTATTGTGAATCAGAGACAGTTATTTGACGTAAATTGATATTTTACCGGAATTTCACTGTTTTGACCACACACAAGACAGACTAAAGCAATAGTTTCCACGTTTTAAAGAAAAAGTTCTGACAAATATTTTTTCTTCATTTTTGCAGCTCAAACTAACAATGGTTCTCGTTTCCAAAAAAAAAACCGCTATAAAAATAGAGGGTCATTGTGCTTCATTTTTGTACCGTTACATAATTTATCTTTTAACATTTCTTGATAAAAATTCAGATTATCTTAACTGCACTAAATGTCAAGAAATAATAAGAGGAACCGTATTACTCACCAGATGTGATATGTATATCGTTGGTGTAGAATAGGCCAGACAAAACAGACCTGCTGAGGATGATGGCCCGAGATAGGTTTTTTCTCTTACCTATTCTACACCAACGAGTGGTTTATTCAACTTCAAAAATTCCAATCCCCTTTTGAACCCCATCAAGTATTGCAGCAATTTAACTATCCAACAGTTGGATAGTTGAATAGAACTTGATTGGTTACACAGGTAAATCATGTTTATTCTATTGTCTAATGACCACATACAGGTAAAGTGTAGATACGTACAAATGCATTCCATTTGCCATATCACAGTTACATGGTCATCGAATCAGAATGAATTTAACATGCAGTTATAATGATAATCAATCAATAGTTACATACAACGATTCCAAAAAGTTTCTGTGAATTTTATTCCTGTGGATATAAAATGAAGATTTTAACATCGAAATACCATATTTTCAGTGATATTTATAATGAGGAAATAATACATTCCAAAGGGTAAAAGTGTTCTTGGAATACAATGCATGGTTGGGAACGAAACATACCTTTAAAGAAGAGTTGCAATTCTAAAACTGGATAAAATTCGACACCTTTACAACCCACTTATGGAGAGGAGACGTGTCATGCAAACACAAAGGAAACTGGTTAAGGATACTAAAACCTGGATTATTTAAATGGAAATCGAACGTGACTTCATATTGAAATCATCGATACTCCAAACAAGAAACATTCGGATTTGTACTATGTGTTCATTGTACTTGAAGAATCATTTAGAACACATGTACGGGACGAATAAATATTTATTATTATATATATGTTTTTTTTTCGACTTTTTTTTTTTTGGGGGGGGGGGTCTTTTCTAACACACTATCTATACTGTATATACATGTACAAGTATTGTGTATACTACTTACATGATATGTCTATATGTATACCACAGTAAAATGGACCTTTGCTTCATGATCTCAAGATACCTGATAGTGTCAATCAAAGATACCTGGTAGTGTCAATCAAAGATACCTGGTAGTGTCAATCAAAGATACCCGGTAGTGTCAATCAAAGATACCTGGTAGTGTCAATCAAAGATACCTGGTAGTGTCAATCAAAGATACCTGGTAGTGTCAATCTAAGTACCTGGTAGTGTCAATCTAAGTACCTGGCAGTGTCAATCAAAGATACGGACCTTTGTTTCATGATCTCAAGATACCTGGTAGTGTCAATCTAAGTACCTGGTAGTGTCAATCAAAGATACCTGGTAGTGTCAATCAAAGATACGGACCTTTGTTTCATGATCTCAAGATACCTGGTAGTGTCAATCAAAGATACCTGGTAGTGTCAATCTAAGTACCTGGTAGTGTCAATCAAAGATAACTGGTAGTGTCAATCAAAGATACCTGATAGTGTCAATCAAAGATACCTGGTAGTGTCAATCTAAGTACCTGGTATTGTCAATCAAAGATAGCTGGTAGTGTCAATCAAAGATACCTGGTAGTGTCAATCAAAGATACCTGGTAGTGTCAATCTAAGTACCTGGTAGTGTCAATCAAAGATACCTGGTAGTGTCAATCTAAGTACCTAGTAGTGTCAATCAAAGCTACCTGGTAGTGTCAATCTAAGATACCTGGTAGTGTCAATCAAAGATACCTGGTATTGTCTATCGAAGATACCTGGTAGTGACAATCGAAGATACCTGGTAGTGTCAATCAAAGATACCTGGTAGTGTCAATCGAAGATACCTGGTAGTGTCAATCGAAGATACCTGGTATTGTCAATCAAAGATACCTGGTAGTGTCAATCAAAGATACCCGGTAGTGTCAATCAAAGATACCTGGTAGTGTCAATCGAAGATACCTGGTAGTGTCAATCGAAGATACCTGGTAGTGTCAATTAAAGATACCTGGTAGTGTCTATCGAAGATACCTGGTAGTGTCAATCGAAGATACCTGGTATTGTCAATCAAAGATACCTGGTAGTGTCAATCAAAGATACCCGGTAGTGTCAATCAAAGATACCTGGTAGTGTCAATCGAAGATACCTGGTAGCCGGTTATATTCGTATTCTTTAAATAAAAATAATATTGATCGCGAATCCGCGAATATTGAGAAATGGTTGATTCATAGATAAATCCTAACTGCATGATTGTAAAAAAA
This sequence comes from Argopecten irradians irradians, assembly GCA_004382745.1. NCBI lineage: Eukaryota > Metazoa > Mollusca > Bivalvia > Pectinida > Pectinidae > Argopecten > Argopecten irradians. The sequence continues at coordinate 381,700 of SAYR01020702.1, forward strand.
TAACAATTTACAAACTTTGATTTTAATGCAGTTAAAATCGCGTATTTTTTATCTGTGAAGTTATACGATGTTCTTATAAATTGCATATGTAATAAAAATAGGAGGCTTGGGAAAAACCACAATACAAAATATTGAGAAATTTGAGCAAATGTATCAGAAGAACAACAATCATTTACTTCCTAGAAGTAAGTTTATCAACCGACGAAATGCGTACCGTATTGGTGTGTCATCGAACACACTGGTGTACTGAACTGGAAAGTCCACTACCAATGTTAGGCCATTGTTTGAAACACGTCAGATATACTGCTCATGCAACACAAAGCGTACAAACAAAGGGGCAGAACTAATCATACGGTTCTATATGAAAAATTCCAATGGAATCACATCGATAAAATCCATATTTATTATCAACTAAATTTAGGAAAACTATAAATATACTGGAAACTTTCTGCATTTACATACTTCTGGATATATAACTGCTTATATTGTTTCATTTCACTGAGTATCTTTATCAAACAAAAGAAGAAATGTCAAATGAATCCTCGGGAGAATGTTTAAGGACGAAACACATATGGAAAATATTGTTTAGAGGTAGGATGTGATTCCGAAATCAATTTAGAGTACGTTTTGTACACTATTTCATCCTTATGAAAAAGTTCAAAACTTGACGACATTTGAAAAAAGAAGACAAAAGAAGACGGTAGTTTTGTCCTTTGATGTACTACAGAAAATCGAATTGCGGTACACTCTATGGGTTTTTTAATTAGACGTTGCCCTCTGTGAGGGTTCAGAATTTTTATGACATAATCTTGGCGTGAATATAAGTACAGTGAAAATAACCCCTGAAGTATCTAGGATGAATATTAGAGTTGCCTTTTCATATGCCTATAAATTAGATAGGAAGCTAAGAAGACCAGTAATTCAAGAAGCTTAATAAAATAAATTTTCAGCAAAAGTATATGCTTATATTTAAAAGCTTGATAAGCAGATCAGCGGAAACAAATGTTTCAAAATATATCACAGCTTCGGGATATAAAAATCCTTCTTTTTTGTCTACCACATGGATTTACTTTTTACATATTTATTTATTCATCTTAAACTATTAATCTTGTCATATAGTGTGTACAATCTTAATCGTGTTTGTTTTACCACAGATTGCGTGTACTGGTTATTACTAGCACTCCTCGTGGTGACGGACGCACGTACCATTCGCTCTGAAAGGTCAACATCAGACATACCCCATGGTCTCAACTCCCCGTGCGGACCCAGTAACCGTGACGCTCCTCTGGCCACGATCATTGAACCATTACAAAGGGACCATATCCTGAACGCTGTGGAGGATGTACAACGCACCACAAACCAGCTACAAGAACTATACGTAAGATCCAACAAATGTTTGCGAATGACTTCCATAAAAATCACTTAACACTCGTTTTGAGAAAAAACAATACGTAATAAGATCCAATATATGTAGGCGAATGACTTCCATAGAAATCACTTAACACTCGTTTTGAGAAAAAAAACAATACGTAATAAGATCCAATATATGTAGGCGAATGACTTCCATAAAAATCACTTAACACTCGTTTTGAGAAAAAAAACAATACGTAATAAGATCCAATATATGTAGGCGAATGACTTCCATAGAAATCACTTAACACTCGTTTTGAGAAAAAAAACCAATACGTAATAAGATCGAATATAAGTTGGCGAATGACTTCCATAAAAATCACTTAACACTCGTTTTGAGAAAAAAAAACAATACTTAATAAGATCGAATATAAGTAGGCGAATGACTTCCATAAAAATCACTTAACACTCGTTTTGAGAAAAAAACAATACGTAATAAGATCGAATATAAGTAGGCGAATGACTTCCATAGAAATCACTTAACACTCGTTTTGAGAAAAAAAAATACGTAATAAGATCGAATATAAGTAGGCGAATGACTTCCATAAAAATCACTTAACACTCGTTTTGAGAAAAAAACAATACGTAATAAGATCGAATATAAGTAGGCGAATGACTTCCATAAAAATCACTTAACACTCGTTTTGAGAAAAAAACAATACTTAATAAGATCGAATATAAGTAGGCGAATGACTTCCATAAAAATCACTTAACACTCGTTTTGAGAAAAAAACAATACTTAATAAGATCGAATATAAGTAGGCGAATGACTTCCATAAAAATCACATAACACTCGTTTTGAGAAAAAACAATACTTAATAAGATCGAATATAAGTAGGCGAATGACTTCCATAAAAATCACTTAACACTCGTTTTGAGAAAAAAACAATACTTAATAAGATCGAATATAAGTTGGCGAATGACTTCCATAGAAATCACATAACGCACTTTTGTGTGACGAGTACAATATGTTTATCATATTAGTTTTGGTGTTGTTGTTGTAGAAATCAAAATCAATCAATTTGAAATTGTTTCTTTCTCAAAAATTCAACAGTTTGCCTCCTGTGTACTACATTGAATCCAAGAGTATAACATGTTGATCAAATACCAATGAATCCTGTTATTATGTTCATGATTTCACTTTGTCACGGTGCATGTTTATCAATCAAAACACACAGCGTTTAGCGGAGGTATTTTTTGTAAATTATCCGAAAAACTTCCTTATATCTCACGTACTATTAAATTGAAGTTAATTTGTTGCGGATGACAACGAACGGCCAAAATTTGTAAACTAAATTCATCCGTAATTAATCCGCTCTTCAGTGGGACCGGGCCTTTAATATGGCCACGTAACAAAAGCGGAAAAGCGTTAAGTGTGTAATGATCATTGTTGTTAAAATCCATTACCATCATAGAAACTGAATATCGTACAGCCTATCGTTTCTGCGGTTCAAAATTTTCGGGATTTAAAACTAAAGCAGTAAATATTCGCGAATTAAAATTTCGCGATTGTGCTTCAAGAGTATATATATGTAGGTAAAACGTTTCGCAACCGTGGGAATTCGTGACAATATCATCCCCTTGAAAATAACCATCCATTACTGCTCATCTCACAAACGATGATAAATTACTTCCCTTGATTTGGACAGTATTTGATTAATCGATTTTGATACATTGTATGGAAAATATGACACTTTTCCGTTGAAGGTGACTGAAACAACTTTTAAAATGTAACTGTATAACGTGTTTGATACCTTTGTTGAGATAAGGAAGTTACTGGCTTACTGTTAACGCTATACATCATCACTTCCATAACAATTAAGAAGGAAATGTTGTTTTCAGTAACGTAGGTCGCTTTTTTTTCTCGGCGTCCTCCTAACCACTGCGCAGTAGTTGACAATGACTACACCAGGCGGCAAAACAGCGAATTGACCATCACGTTGTATCAAACATTTTACCAAGGAAATTTTGTACTCGTCTAGTGTTGAAATTTCATCTTAGGCCATCGATATAATTGTAAATGCTATGATGTTATAATAGTTGGGCAAAGGAAGGTTAAAGTCGGTTAAAATGGTGTGAATATATCCAGTATAATTTCTTATGAAATGGTAAAAATTGCCCTGCATATTAAGAAATGAATCTATATTGTAATAATCCTAAAACGTCCTCCCGGCTGGCTATGTCCGTGGTTACATTTCCGAGCAGTCTCGCTTTCTAAAAGTTAGGCGAATTTATTTTTAGAACTATGCTAAATGTACAGGGGGATTTCCATTATCTCAGTGGTCAAAAGTTGAAAACGTAAGCAGAACTTGGCCGTCGTTTCGAAGTGCCAAAAACGCAATTAGACTGGTTTTCTTTGTCCGACTATTCACTTTAACATGACATGTTAATATAAAGCCCTATTACCTAGAGTCAATTTAGTTAGGTGTAAGCCTTGGTGCCTTAGTGATAATATCCTCGCTCGTCAAAATCTATTACACATGAACTGTCACTTTGTTAGACTGTTCTTCGAGTTTCAATTAACAAAGCATATTACGAGCACACGATAATTTAGTGAAATCGGTTGGTTGTATAATCCTTTGTATTTACTCAGCGCCAATATCCAAATATGCCCCAAATAACTACGAAAACTATTTCGCCAGTCTTCGTTGTAATCTGTTAGGTCACTGTCCAAATATGAACATAAAAGAAGAAATATAAAAAGATGACGAATGAAATCTTCCATCATCAGTTTAATATATTCATTACATGACACTTCTTTTCACAGGGAACGACGCTATCAGCCGAGATATACTTAGAGGAAGTCATCGGACTGCCGGGACCAGAGGAAATAGCTGTAAATCAAGATGTGAGAAATGATTTCAAATCGGTCATATTAGTTATTGTGTTTAATAACGTTAGATATTGACAATAATTATCTGATGATTACATTACTTTACACTTAATTTGAGTAGAAGCCAAATTTCGATTTTGGAAGGAATAATGAAAGCCTACATGTAGCTCAAAACCTCACAATACTTGTAGAATTGTGGATTAGAGTAAATACATTGATTTCACGTTTTCAAGCATTTTTAAAACGATTTAATTGTGAGATTTTCACGTAAAACGCTCCGTTACATTTGTAGTTAATACACATATATATTTTCCTGAGGATTTATTTTCTGACCGACAAAGAATGACGCGAAAATAAATCGTCTGCAAAATAATTTGGTTTACTGTGACTGATATGTAATGCTGTCGATGTGTCCTTTTCATTGAGTTTGATTATGGACTAAGATTTCACGGTGTTGATTTCCATGTAAAATTAAATGATTTGGTTTATTGATATAACAATATACACCTATCAGATTGTGTCACTTTTTACGACATGATTTATTCAGAAATGTCTTTGATTGATAATTGGAAAGTCTCATTTAGAAATTCACGATACACGAGAAGAGAATATTTACATGTGGCTGTAGTCACTCATTCATCTTTTACTCTATGATTTACTCAGAAATATCTTTAAAACTTGTAGAAATTTACAATTGAAAAGTCTCGTTCAGCAATGCGCGATATTTGATACATACTATGTTTTACAGGTGACCGTTGACTACATTGTTGTCTCCCATCTACTCGTCTTTGTTGACATAGTCATCTCCGACAACGGAGCACCACGTGATACCGTGCACCGACACGCCCTCTGGCAGGAGCTTCGTTTACAAGTACTCTCCCTTCTCTGTGACATGCGCAAGGCAATAGTTGATGTTCCTCAGATTGCCAGTGACATCACCCCTCCCTGTGTCGTCGAAGCTTCGTGCAATGGTCAACGCTCGAGATTTACACGTAACATGAGGAACCACGTGATAGTCAGTACCGTCCGGGACGTGTCAAGTCGCCTCCATCAGAAATATAGTCAGTTACCTGTCCAATAGACCCTGAGACATTTAGCAGTGAGACAAATAATCATCTTGGCAATGCACACTTGACAAAATTTATGACAAGATACCGGGAACGGGAACTTTTCTATGACAGTTTTATATATTGTTAATTATTGGTACCCATTATATACATGTATGTTCGAAAAAATGAGTTGTTTTTAAACTTTTTGTACTGAGTATCATAAACGCATTGATTAATTTTAATGTTTTAACTCATTTACACTAACTGTTCATTTTATTGCATTTATTCAGGCATTAAAATATTTTTTATGAAATTTATGATCTATATAGATGTCAGAGTTATAAAGACAATCAATGCATAATGCGCGATTTACATTATTTACTGATTTCGAGGATATCTGCTCGAAGTTGTGGAAAATACGATTGTCAACGAATATAGAACAGTGATTTTGATTGTGACGTGTCCACGTCAACATTAGTAGCGTCTTAATAGTCACGTTTTGAATTTAGTTAATATCTCTATAGACTTTACATCGACTTGGTTAGTTTATATAGTAATTGTGACAAACGAATATAAATACGTTATGCATTTGAAGCATTGGTTGTCATATTTTCGACATGCATTGGTGTGTAACATGCATTGGGTGTTCTACCATAGCCCATGGTGCGCACCATGAGAGATATGCTAGAACACCCAATGCATGTTACACGCCAATGCTTTTGAAAATATGACAACCAATGCTTAAACATGTATTTACATTTTTATAGGCATTCCCGTTATAAAAAGAAAAAGGTGAAAAATAAAGTATGAATATAAAAGTTATACGTTTGTATAGTGAAGAATATCATTTGATGGAACAGCCAATAATTTGGCGGGAAAGACTTGAGTTTTTGTAACTTCCGGTGTGTTGCCACGGACAACGGACTAAACAATAACAGTAGATGAAATAGTCTCATCGATAAAACGGGATATACAGCGATAATCAAAACACTCCAATCCATTTCAAGTATTTCAACCCAGTCATTTCTTGACATTTTGAACTCTTATTGTAGTATTATTACGCCAGAGCCTAAATGCCAATGTTAATACTGGGAAATATCATACATTGGGCTTAGTAGCAACATAAAGGTACCGTGCAGTGGTAATGTAAATATCCCTTAGTATCAAAACTGTTACTATTTTTTAAGATGCCTGTTAATATTTGAAATAACTTTTTAAAATTCAAATTTATATGTAAAGTCTCTTTTTATAACGCTTTCGCATTATATCATGAGGAATATTTATTGTGTGCCTGTATCATTTGTATATATTTTGTCTTTATTTATTTGTTTTCTGTCGGGTCATTACATTACTTGTAACTGTAATATCAAACTTATTGATAAATTTCTTACTGTGAAACTAAGCTACCTCTTTAGTACTGACATTATTGTTTATTTATTGACTTGAAGATGATACCATGTTCTTAACATATTGTATTTTTTAATTATTATGTTTTTTTATGAATTTACCTCATTGAATAAACTGCTGCATAGCAAATCTTTGATTAACTTACCTTCATTGAATGAATATATATATTTAACCAAAATAGAAAAAATAAATGAAGAGAGAAAATACACAGATTAATCCAACAAACCTTTAAACTGGTGCTTGAATATAATTGTTCTGGTTACTAGAATTAAAAATGTCCCATCGCCGATAGAGCATATATGATGTTTATTCTTTGAATAATAATTTATGTTTAATCGCATGCATGTCTAATTAACACAAAAATACATCTAAAATTATTAATATTGCTTTTGGTACATGCGCAATCCGTACTTCATTCCGCATCGGACATAGTACCACAGTTTTTTTTCGGAAAGCAATAAATCATTTTAATATTTTTGACATGAAATAAGAAGCTCAAACTTTTCAATGGTGGTAATGGGGTTAAGTAAGTAACTTTTGTGATTGAAGAAAAATACTAATTAATTTGCTCTTTAGAGAAAAAATACCTTTCGTCTGCGGTGTATCATCTTTAAGCTTGAATTCTAGTCAAATAATGTTAATTGAATTCTGCACACTAATTAACAGTTTAAATATCTTGTATAACATGAATTATAATTTATTTTATTATTTACGGTCCTGTAAATCACTTCATAGAGTGCATCCTCGTGTTTTCTCACACCATACACAGTTATGTAACTTTACCAGTGTCCCATACGCCGATGTTGGCTGGGAAATTTTTATAATATTGTTTGTATACGAACTTTTAAGATTGTAAATACTGTTACGAAAATATGTATCTGCGTTATCTAGGTCAGATTATTGCAATCAGCTGTGTCAGTTACGATTGCCGTTTAAATGTATTATTTATAAATCTTTAGCTCTATTTAGTAGAATAATATACCTGAGATAACTTTATCTTATAATCGTAATAGTCGTTAACACATATTTACATCTATGTATCCAGTGATGCTGTCCGTAGTAATTTAATACGTCCTCTCCTGGGCGCTGACATCTTTGTTTATCATTTGTAATACAATATATATATAGATAGATACGTAGGCCCTCATTGGTTATTGTCTCCGTCAGTTTTTATGTCGCGTTACGTCATTGGTCGGTCCGTCGCTACGCTGGATCCTCGATGCGCATGTGTGTATCGAGGCTCCAGCGAGTTTTCCTCCATCCATCCATCTGTGAAGCTGGTATTTCCGTAGCTCCAGATCCAAGGTAACTTTACCATACTGGAAACTCCAAATTTATTTATTTAATTGTTTATTTATTATTCAACGGCACCAGGCACGTTAATAAAACCGATGATTTATATCGGAAACGTTTTTATTATTAAGTTATAAAATATTATTAGTGCGTCTGCTAGGGGTTGCCCCGAGTAGCCCCGAGGAGAGCCCCGAGCTCTGCCCCAATCAGGTGCCCCGAATTGGGGTGACGTAGCCCCAAACATTCTTGGGGAAAGCCCCGACCAGTGAGGTTAGTGATGATTGTTTGTAAAATCATTAACTTATCATATTTGTATTAATTTTATATATGATTTAATAAATGTGAGGTTAAATTTATTACAACTCTTTGTTGTTCATTTGCGGGATCCGTCTACCTGGGACGAGGAAACTACTTTGTTTACAAACCGAATGTTTACTTTCCTCCTCCCAGAACGACATATCTTATTCGAACTCTTATTATTGTCTGCGGCGCCTCAATAGGTCTTTTTAGACCCCTATTACGCAGCAATTGGTGGCAGCGGTGGGATCCCGCTAATTTACCTACATATTTATTTACACTTACGTGATTATACTCAGAACGAAGCCTGGTGCTAGGTGTTATAATACTTGTTTACATGTTTGTTTACATGTGTGTTTACACGTGTGTTTACATATAAAAACAACTTGTTTTGTTGTTTAAATTCTTGTGTTATTTTTTTACTTTTATTACACTGTGATCCATTATAACAATGGATGATTCCGGGACTGTAAGTTTCCCAAATTTACACAGTGAAGAGTTCTATGAGACTGTTGATGAGGCAGATTCTTTGCATATTGATCATAGTTACCAAACTGATGTCTCCAATTCTAATGGAGCTAATATGGAACTCATGAATCAAATGAAATCATTTGTTAATGATGCCAAAACTCAGTTTCGTGAAATTCAGTCCAATATGTCAGAAATGATGAAAAATCAGTTATCTGAATTTGAAAAGGATATGAACAATATCCGAAGAAAGCATACTTCTGTTTTCTATGATAACAGTGATTTGAATACGCAAAGTCTTGCTCATCAGTCTCATCGGCACTCACCACAGTTGAATTTTTCTGAGTCAAACAGTAGTTTTGTTGTTGATCATGGTGTTGATCAAAATACAAACCGGTACCGTACACATGAGACGTTAAATAGCTCACCACATTGTGCCCGAGTACAGAATTATGAACCTGAAGTAAATTTTGGTTCGCATACTAATCATTCAACAGGTAGACAAAACACAACTGTGAAAAGCGTACAACTAAAACCACAATCTTATGATGGTAGTGATGATCTTGAAGATTATCTCACACAATTTCAAATACTATCTGAAATAAATAACTGGAGTTATTCAGTTAAGTCACTCTATCTAGCAGGTAGTCTGAAAGGTGCTGCTCGTGCTTTGCTTAGCGAGTTATCTCCAGCTCAGCAACGGGACTATGATTGCTTAGTGCGCGCACTCAACAGTCGTTATGGCTCTGTCAATAAGGCAGAAGTGTTTAGAGCACAATTACAAAACAGAACAAAAGGAAAGAATGAGACAATCCCAGATTTAGCTCAATCTATAAAGAAACTGACAAGGCAGGCATATCCATTGGCACCACCATCTGTCATTGAGGTTTTGTCATTAGATCATTTCATTGATGCAATCAATGATTCAGACATTAGATTAAGATTGAGGGAAGCTTGTCCTAGATCTATTAATGAAGCTGAAACTTTGGCTGTACGTCTCGAAACTTATCGTCTCGCTGACAATCATAGGGGACGTCAAACTCGTTCTGTAGATGTAAGAGCAACTGAGACTTCAAATGTGTCGAGCAAAACATCAGCCGAGAATAATGAAGTAAGCTCTAAAACACCATCTAACTCCTCTGAGATAGATAGTTTGAAAAATGAACTCAAGTCTCTTACCAAAGAGATTAAAGATTTGGTCAAGACTACTAAATCTAGTTCTCAAAATAATCAAAACAAACAAAAACAGTACACAAATAACAATGGTAATCAGCAGCGCCATAACTGGAACCGCAATAGTGGTAACAATAATTACCACAATAACTCTGGTAACAAGTACAATAACCACCACAAAAATCAGCAATCTAATTCGGGAAACTAAATTCTGCTGAAGTGGTGGACCACACAACAGCAAACTTTAACCAAGGTCCTACAATAGTGATGGTCAGTAGTGTTGACAAGGGTTTATTTGTGGCTGGATCTATGCAGTCATATCCTGTTCGCATGCTTGTGGACACAGGTTCGAATGTCACAATTATGAAAACAGAGGTTTTCAAGAAAATATCTAATATTTCTGAAATAGAAGTGACAGAAGTAAATTCAACCCTTGTAACTGCTACTGGTGAGTCTTCTCCATTTTATGGAAAGGCAGACCTGTTGATAGAAATAGGAAACCATAAAATGCAACATTCTGTGTTATTAGCAGATATTAAAAATGATGTCATTTTGGGTGTAGATTTTATGGAGAAACACAAATGTGATGTATTGTTAAGCAAGAATTGCTTGTCAATCAATGGTCATAAGGTACAATGTTTTCAAATATCAGATTTGAACGTTCCTACATGTTGTAGAATAGCAATAGACCAGCAGGTGACAGTACCTCCTGAGTCTGAGATGATTGTTCAAGGTAGACCTATTGATACCTTGTCCAAGGGAAAGAATTGTGTGTTGGAGACAGCTCCTTCCTTCAATGAGAAAAGTGGATTGCTTGTGGCAAAGGCCTTAGTAGATCCTTGTAAAGGACTTGTACCTATACGGGTAATTAATTTATCCGAACAACCTCAAATTATCCATAAACACACTGTAGCTGCAGTCAGCGAACCAATAGATGAAGATATGGTTTTTGAACCTGAAAATGTTAGAAACATCACTATTAGTGAGACCAAAAGTCATCAAAAGTGTGATAATAAATTACCAGACCATTTGGTAAATTTGTTCAACAAAAGCAGTGAAAATTTAGATATTGAACAAACAGAGAAACTTAAATTGTTGTTAGAAAAACATCAACATTCATTTTCCAAGTCATCAACTGACATTGGCTGTACTAGTCTTGTAGAGCATACTATCAATACAGGAAATGTTCCTCCTATTAAACAGAGGCCCAGAAGGGTTCCTCTTGCAAAAATGAAAGAGGCTGAGGCTGAAATAAAAGATATGGCTGAGAGAAACATCATTGAACCTTGTTCTGGTCCTTGGTGCTCTCCCACTGTTTTAGTCCGTAAAAAGGATAACAGTATTAGATTCTGTGTAGATTACAGAAAATTGAATGACATAACCATTAAAGACTCTCATCCTCTTCCGAGGATCGACGATACACTTGATGCCCTCTCTGGTTCACAGTGGTTCAGTACACTTGATTTGAAAAGTGGTTACTGGCAGGTGAAAATGGCTGAAAAAGATAAACCAAAAACAGCATTTTCTATACAGGGTGGTGGTTTCTGGCAGTTTAATGTCATGAGTTTTGGACTTTGTAATGCCCCAGCCACTTTTGAACGTTTAATGGAACGTGTGTTAAGTGGGTTATCATGGAAAACATGTCTAGTATACCTGGATGACATAATTGTTTTCGCAAAGTCATTTGAGGAACAACTAGAAAGACTAGATGAAGTTTTTACTAGACTTCATGAAGCCGGCCTCAAATTGAGTCCTAAGAAATGTACACTATTTCAAGAGGATGTAGACTTCCTAGGCCACAATGTTAGTAGAAATGGTATTTCTACAGATCCTAAGAAGGTGGCCGCAGTAAAAGAGTGGCCAGTACCTAAAAATGTAAAGGATGTCAGAAGTTTCTTGGGTATATGCTCCTATTATAGGCGCTTTGTACGAAACTTTGCAGACATAGCTAAACCACTACATAAGCAAACAGAGAAAGGTTGTTCATTTACATGGACAGAGTCATGTCAGAAAGCATTCGAAACACTTAAAACTGCTTTAACAACTGCTCCTATACTAGGTTACCCAACAGCTGAAGGTTCTTTCATAGTTGATACCGATGCAAGCAATGAAGGCATGGGCGCAGTCCTGTCTCAAGTTCAGGGTGATACTGAAAAAGTAATAAGTTACTTTAGTAAAACATTCTCTAAGCCCGAAAAGAAATACTGTGTGACTAGACGAGAATTGTTGGCTGTTGTAGCTTCAATTAAACATTTTCACCATTACTTATATGGTAGACGATTTCTCGTACGCAGTGATCATGGTGCCTTGAGATGGTTGTTAAATTTTAAGAACCCTGAGGGTCAGATCGCTCGATGGTTTGAGGTTCTTGCAACCTATGACTTCAGCATAGAACATCGAGCTGGTCGATTACATTCTAATGCCGATGCATTATCTAGGAGACCATGTCATGACAAAAACTGTGGACATTGTATTCGTGCCGAAACCAAAGAACAATTACAAAGAGGGGAGACAACTCAAACACAGAAATGTAATACTGTTGAAGTGTCACAGTCAGATACTCCTATTAAGGAGGTAGAGTTGGAAAGTAATGAAAATAAGGCTCATGTAGGTGAAAGTTCACCAAAAATACTTACTATGTTGACCTCTCATGATAGCATGATTAATCCTAGTCTAGTAGAATTTGTAACCTCTGACTTTGAGGGTTCTATTAGCAGTGATACTCATCCTAGAGAGGCAGTGAGTGGTGAGATAAGTCAACAGAATTCGGGCGATGTTATATCGCAAGAACCAAATTTATGTTGCACAGGAAGTTGTCCTGATTCACTTCACATACCTCCAGATATGTTATTAGATTCCACGCATGAAATAGCTCCATTTCATAATGATCTGTGTGATGTACATGCTTGTACTAGGCAAAGCTCTAAGCTTCAAAAAGTAGACATAAAAGATGACCAAACCCCTGGTTCATCAAAACTAACTACACAGAGCATGGTCACTGATACTACAGGAAGTTGTCCTGAAGATCTGCGAGAATCACAACTGAGTGACCCAGATATTAGTATTGTGTATCAATGGAAAAAGGAAAATGAAAGACCACCATGGTCCTCTATATACTCATATAGTGAGGCAGTGAAATTTTACTGGTCAAGATGGGATTCCCTTCATCTTAGAGATGAAATATTGTACAGGAAATGGGAAACAGATGATGGTAAATCATGTATTTGGCAAGTGGTTTTACCACTAAAACACAGACCTTTTGTACTAAAACAACTGCATGACAGTTGTACAGGTGGCCATTTAGGAATTAAGAAAACTGTGTCTAAAGTAAGACAGAGATTTTTCTGGTGTGGTTTACGTAGAGATGTCACCTTATGGTGTCGAATGTGCGACTCTTGTGCTGCAGGTAAAAGGCGAGGCAAAGTGCCACATGCCACCTTGCAGAAATATGGTGCTGGTGCACCGATGGAAAGGATAGCTGTGGATATATTAGGTCCACTACCCCGCAGTAAGAAGGGTAACAAATACCTTCTTGTTGTAGGTGATTATTTCACCAAGTGGGTTGATGCTTTTCCAGTTCCCAATGAAGAAGCTCATACAATAGCTAAAAAGCTTGTAGAGAGAGTATTTAGTGTATTTGGAGTGCCAATGCAACTCCACACAGATAGGGGAACTAATTTTGAGTCACATTTATTTAAGGAAATGTGTCAGATTATGGGTATAGATAAGACTAGAACTACAGCTTATCGTCCCCAATCTGACGGAATGATAGAAAGAGCCAATCAAACAATTGAAAACATGCTAAGAAACTTTGTTTCAAATAATCAAACCGATTGGGATGAGTATATTCCTATGCTGATGATGGCATACAGGTCCTCTGAGCATGAAGCCACAGGATTTAGTCCTTGTACACTGATGCTGGGAAGGGAGATAAGTCTTCCAGTAGATCTGTGTTATGGCAGTCCTATGAAAGAGAATTATACAAATCATACATCAGAGTACACTAGGAATCTGTTAAATCACTTACTAAAAGTACATGAAGTGGCTAGACAAAACTTGAATTTGTCCCACACCAGAATGAAGAAACAGTATGACAGTAAAAGTAAACAATCTACACATTGTAGAGGTGACTTAGTCTGGTTATATAATCCAGCTAGGCATGTAGGTAAATGCCAGAAATTACAAAATTTATGGCATGGACCATATACCGTGACTGAAGTTCTAAATGATGTCATATACCGTATTCAAGAGACACCTCGGTCAAAGCCTAAGGTAGTCCATCATGATCATTTAAAACCCTACCAAGGTAACACAGCAAAACACTGGTTGAAATAAAAAAAAAATGTTGAGTTGAACAATGTTCATGTTCTTGGTTGTGTTTGAAGTTTTGTATGAATAAACATGTTGTTATAAAACAGTAATTATAACTTAATATAATTACAATTACCTGAAACAGGTGGTGAATACATGCTATTGAAGTTCAAATGAGTTTGATTTGAAATATTATGTGAAGGAATTACTTCACAGTTAATTGACATAGTATCAATTCTCATGCAAATTATATGCTGAATTGTTAACACAATATTGTACTTGTGTTACAGATACTAATATGTTCTTGTATTAAAATGATAATTGACAAAACTTGATTTTGTCGAAAGCTATAATATGGAAATGATATCCATTTAAATAAAGTACATGAATAAAAAGTATGTACTCCTTACAATGTAAGAAAATTCCTATGTCTTAAGGAATATTGAGTTCATCTTCATCATCTTCCAGATGAAACTCAAATGCACATTGTGCCCATTAAAGACGTTTACAAAGATGGACCATGCCAGGCGACATCTCCTAGAACAACATTCCATGCTCGGATACATGTGTCCGGTCTGCCAGCGCACATTCAACAGACCCAATGCCAGCCATGAGGGTTGCCGTAATGGTGTTAAGCCAAATAATTTAATTCTTTATTGCCGCCAGACGGGAAAACAAGGGATGGAGGCGACTGCCTTACTGGATGATTTTAGGAGGAGGATACCTTCTCTGGTGGAGAAAGTGAACGAGGAACTTCCACCACATCAGCCATCCAGAGGACCTATGCAGGGTGCACCATCAGCGAAGCGGGCCAGACATGATGACCTCCAGGACATCCTTGAGGACCTTCCAGATGAGCTAGCCTTCCTGGTTAATGGGGACACCGAAGCGGTATCGCAGTATGTATCAGTGCCAGAGAGCCCTAGAACCTGTGAGGCAGCAACATTGAAGACCACTGATGTCACCGGTGATGATGGCCGTATTATATTAGATATAGGTGGTACTAAATTCACAACCTCCAGGGCTACCCTGAATATGGTAAGCGGATGTTTTTTCACCGATATGTTGTTACCAAGTATTACCAATTATTTTGTTGATAGGGACCCTTTACATTTTAGAACAATTTTGAATTTTCTACGGTATGGAGGGAATATCAGGCCTGTACTTCTCCCTGACACAGTTAAGGAGTTAGTAGAATTAGAGATAGAATCAGAATATTATAGATTGTACAACTTGGGGGTTAGGATCAGGGAGAAGCTAGAAATGTTACATTAGATACAATAGGTACATGTTGTCCATATTTTTTGGGAATTTTAGAGTTAGGAGTTAGGCAGTAATATCTGGGATGGTCGGGGGATCTTATAGTATATGGAACAGGTTTAAACCACATTGTAAAGTACTTAATTATTCTAATCAACTTACAATACCTGTTACTAAATAAATTATTGATTTTTCATGTTTTTCATAATTACTATCAGGAATAGACAGATCCTATAAACTGTATTATTGTCATTGTTATTCAGTTTATAATATAGTTTCATTGTTACTTATTGTTGCTAAATAATATCTTAAGAATCAATGTTTTTATTGATACTCATACATATTTGAAATGTATGCCAATGTTATTGTTGAATGAGAATTGAAGTGGTCAAAGTAATAATTTCTTTGCATAAATTAAATAACTTCAATTTCTTTATGTCCATCATTATTTGACATTCATAATTATATTGTTGATGTAATACTATTAATATTCTCTGTCAATTTTCAAGCATTTAATGTACTTTGTGTTTGAAAGGCCTTGTAATGTAATCAGGAGTTTTACCACATAGACTTATCTGATGTACATCTAACATGTTGTCATTTTAAATGTAAATGTTAGGGCATATTTTCTCCATTGTTGTAATTTATCATTTTTATTTGGAGACCAAATATTGACTAGGAGGAGGGCAGTGTTACGAAAATATGTATCTGCGTTATCTAGGTCAGATTATTGCAATCAGCTGTGTCAGTTACGATTGCCGTTTAAATGTATTATTTATAAATCTTTAGCTCTATTTAGTAGAATAATATACCTGAGATAACTTTATCTTATAATCGTAATAGTCGTTAACACATATTTACATCTATGTATCCAGTGATGCTGTCCGTAGTAATTTAATACGTCCTCTCCTGGGCGCTGACATCTTTGTTTATCATTTGTAATACAATATATATATAGATAGATACGTAGGCCCTCATTGGTTATTGTCTCCGTCAGTTTTTATGTCGCGTTACGTCATTGGTCGGTCCGTCGCTACGCTGGATCCTCGATGCGCATGTGTGTATCGAGGCTCCAGCGAGTTTTCCTCCATCCATCCATCTGTGAAGCTGGTATTTCCGTAGCTCCAGATCCAAGGTAACTTTACCATACTGGAAACTCCAAATTTATTTATTTAATTGTTTATTTATTATTCAACGGCACCAGGCACGTTAATAAAACCGATGATTTATATCGGAAACGTTTTTATTATTAAGTTATAAAATATTATTAGTGCGTCTGCTAGGGGTTGCCCCGAGTAGCCCCGAGGAGAGCCCCGAGCTCTGCCCCAATCAGGTGCCCCGAATTGGGGTGACGTAGCCCCAAACATTCTTGGGGAAAGCCCCGACCAGTGAGGTTAGTGATGATTGTTTGTAAAATCATTAACTTATCATATTTGTATTAATTTTTATATATGATTTAATAAATGTGAGGTTAAATTTATTACAACTCTTTGTTGTTCATTTGCGGGATCCGTCTACCTGGGACGAGGAAACTACTTTGTTTACAAACCGAATGTTTACTTTCCTCCTCCCAGAACGACATATCTTATTCGAACTCTTATTATTGTCTGCGGCGCCTCAATAGGTCTTTTTAGACCCCTATTACGCAGCAATACTTATAAAAATTGTATTTATTGTTTGATTGATTCATATCTAGATTGCATTGTGTGGATACATGTTATAAAATAAAAGCACATTTCTATTTATTTGACTTTATCATTGACTAATAGTCCTTCATTTCGTTTTCAGGTAATATAGTAGCCATAGTTTCTTTTTCTATTACCGTATAATTGGATGCATTGTTCACCTAGCAACACTTGCTTTATTTTCTTATTCTTGTTAATAGGCGATATCCTTGGCTGAGCGTCCCTTTCTTTGGGCAAGAAATATTTTAAAGATGTATTTTCTTTGCAATTGAACAATGTTTTATTCATTTTTATTGCAGTAGATTGGCATAAAAAATCTTTTAATAACGCTGAAAATACACGAAGGCCTGACCTTAAAAACGAATAAAGTCTGTTGACCAGCTTTTAATTTTACATTGTGATATAGTCCCTTCTAACTCAGTCGACCGTGCAGCGGACCAGTAACTCCAAGGTCGTGGGTTCGAGCCCGTCTGGGAATTGGTCTGATGATGGTGACAGTATTATGATGGCATTATAATGTTCATATAAAAATATCATTACATAAAAGAAGCTATATGTGTATATGCAAAACGTACTCCCAATACTAACAGAGTTAATACAAACATTTAATACAAACATTTTATAATTTATAATAAATTTATTGCAATAACTAAATTCGCCGCCAACAGTTAACAATAGTTAATTCAAAACATCTATAAAGACTACAAGGTGATATATTCATATAATACAAACCATTTTATTTCTATATAGAATACAAGGCGATATTTTCATAAATTATAAACCATTGTAATTTTTATATAGAGTACAAGTGATATAGTCATATAATACAAACCATTTTATTTCTATATAGAATACAAGGCGATATTTTCATAAATTATAAACCATTGTAATTTTTATATAGAGTACAAGTGATATAGTCATATACTATAAACCATTTTTATTTCTTAGAAATTCATTCAATTCCTTTATAGACTGCAAGGTGATGTATTCGTATATTATAAACCATTTTTATTTTGCGTTTACTAAATATCACGATTGGAAATATATTCGCGGAAATAAACTCTCGCGGATTAGTCAATTGAAATAATATAACTTCCAATATGAATGAGGTAGCTGTTGATAAGCTGAGATAAACTTTTGCATGTTTATTTTTTTTTCAAAAACCGCGAAGATAAATCGCACGCCAATAAAAAATAGTTAAAAGTATTACATTGTGTATATACATACATTCTGTATATTGTATATATTATTCTTTATAAATTCGCAGACAAAAAAATATACTTAACAAAAACAGGTGAATTAAACTAATAGCAATTTAAATTGAGTATCTTAAAAAATAAACATATATTTTGTGAACCTTGATAAATATTAAACAAATTATAAAATAATAAATAAAAACGTACAGCTGTCACATTAATTCTATTCTTAAATTTATCAATATCACTATATAATAAAAACTGAAATTATTTTTTCTAAAAGTTATTCTGATTCAAAAGGATACAAAAATACCAAGAAAGTGATAAAAAGAATATGTAATGTTTAAATTCATAATCAACAATATTAAAAAAGCATATGCATGATGCAACAACGATATGTAAAGTATGAGTTGAAAACATATTATTATATATTTTTGATATAATTATCATATAGATATTTTGATTCATAGAAGTGGAAGCAGTCTAATACTGCAATTTGTCATATATATGCCTTGAGGTAAGAAATACTAAAATACCATGTAAAATATTAATGAAAATATAAATTGAGCATCTCCAACATATATACGAATTTAGTAAACTTAAAAAAATAAACAATTATTAAATTAAAAAAAGCACGTAAAATTATTACAGCGGCCAAAGCATCTCATTTCATCACATATCACTGTATGATTTTAAATACAATCACAAAACTCTCCTATGAAAATTGGGAATTCATATTTTCCCTATCCATCCAGTAGCAGCTACAAAGGTCACCCACTAATGGACTGGTAACAAACTATATTTCTGACGGAGGCGACTTGACACGTCCCGGACGGTACTGACGATCACGTGGTTCCTCATGTTACGTGTAAATCTCGAGCGTTGGCCATTGCACGAGGCTTCGATGACACAGGGAGGGGTGATGTCACTGCAGACCTGAGGAACATCAACAATTGCTTTGCGCATGTCGCAGAGAAGGGACAGAACTTGTATACGAAGTTCCTGCCAGAGGGCGTGTCGGTCCACGGTATCACGTGGTGCTCCGTTGTCGGAGATAACTATGTCAACAAAGACGAGTAGGTGGGAGGAACAAACAATGTAGTCAACAGTCACCTGTAAAAACATAGTATGTTTTATTCACGTGCATCCCGCATTTTCAGAATATAAAATAAAAAATTGTTTCTGAGGAAATCATGACGTAAACATTGAATGGATGGTAAATTATACCAATCGAATTACATTTCTCACAAAAAAATCACCTGTTTTCATACAGAAAAAACAATGTACATTGACATGAAAATATAATGACAATTCAAACTACCATTCGATAAAAACAGATTGTAAACAGAAACAAAACACAGGAGTTAGACATGAATTTGTTGCATCAGATTGCTTACATTTTGAAATACAGATATCTCCTCTGGTCCTGGCAGTCCTATCACTTCTTCTGAGTAAATGTCGGGCAGTAATGTCATATCCTGTATAACCAATCACTTATTATATATACATATTTCCTATGGAAAATAAAGCATCAAGGACACATAATCTTGTACTTTTAGTTCTCCATAACTATTGATTTTAATCTTTTATATTTTAAATATGTTACATAATAACAAAAAAAGTTTGTTATTTGATACTAAAAGGGTTTCCGTTTCAATGTCTATGATCTACATATTACACGACCATGGGCATGTAAAATGTATGGGGGATATTAAACATCTACAAATGTACTATAGATAATAGAGATTCTGGTCGGTAGAACAGCTCAGCGTTCGGGAATATAACAAATGGATTCCTGTTCTATAGAAATAGAGTTTCATCTGTTATTATCATTTTACTTAGATATCAGAAGTAATGAATAAAAAAGTATCACAAAATAATAATAATTGATTCATCAATGGCGAAACAGAACACACAGATAGCAGTAAAGTCTAATATAGCGAATAAACAATCGAAACAAACAAGTGAAAAACAAATGAAAACTTACATATTCTTCTATGAGCTGATTAGCTATTCGTTGTACATCTTCCACTTCATGAAGAACATGGTCCTTTGTAGTGGTTCAATTACTGTGACCAGAGGAGCGGTCACGGTTACTGGGTCCGCACGGGGAGTTGATGCCATGGGGTATGTATGATGTTGACCTCTCAGAGCCAATGACACGTGCATCCGTCACAACTAGTAGTGTTAGTACTAAACAATACACTAAATCTGTGAAATATAAAATTTCCATTCAGCAAGTAACTTATAATGAACATTTGTCCAAGGTTTCTTTAGACTACAATCAAAGATTGTCGACATAGATTAAGTGTTCATACGAAAACATGAAATGTTCACTGATTCATGAACCATATGTACAGGTTAGTATTAAATAATGCACTAAATATGTGAAATACAAAATTTCCATTCAGCAAATAACTTATATGAACATTGGTCCAAGTTTCTTTAGACTACATCGAGATAGTCGACATTAAAGTGTTCATACGAAAACAATGAAAATGTTCACTGATTCATGAACTAAGTAAAACATCTTTCCGGCATTACTGAATATTTTATGTCATATATAATTGTTGTCGGTCGAAGCCGGATAATACAAAGTACAAATGGTGACAATACAGGTAGTGCGGTAATCATTGTGGGTATTACTAGTAATATGATAATATATTTAACAAGATTGGCACATAATGAGTATTTGACTCAATCACAATCTCACAGAACGAAGATGATCACTTTTTCTTTTTCTTTATTTTTTCCATTTCCCTTTCTGTTTATAGTCTACACTCTATCTAGTTTTATAACATTCATATTTAATTGGATTCCGGCGTTAAAAATAAAGCTATAGATAGTATAAATTGAAAAGATATCTTAATGTTCCCAGACATTTATATAATATTTGAAGCTGTTTAATAGAAATTCACACGAAAATTTTAATTTTCATCGGCAGATAGAATTGTGATAAAAATTTGTTGTGTATTGCCTATATTGAAGAAATCGTACCTCTCATGGGCTTGGCGTCCAAAATAGTTTTCTTGTTATTTCACCCAAAATATAGCGATTGCTTTGATTTCGTCAAAAGCGATAGTCAGTTTATTGATTTAATGAAAATGAGATCAGGGAAAGGGTTTATATAATCTAGCTTACGATGTAACTTTCCAAAAACAAAGTCGTTTGGGATCTGTCAGACCCAAATTTCAATTTTCTAATGATAATTTGTTAAACGTAGTTTATGGTCGGAACACCGTGAGGTCCCGGTGGTTTTCGACCATGACGTCATAACTGTAGTCAGCTACCATTTCATTGCTATAAGTCCGTGTATTGATAAAACTCTGAGTTTAAGCATCCGTCCATACACCCACCATTAAACTGTTGGTTTGTTTTATCTTGGTATTTCTATCGACACCTTTGTTTATTTCGACGTGTTAGCGTATTATTTCCCGTTTCCTATACCATGGTAGGTGTCGATTGCTAATCATCCTAAGAGGTTAGTTTCGGTAATTGTATTGTTTAGTGTTTTACATAGCTTGTAATTAACTAAATCGTAGCATTGTTGACTTTTTTTCGATTGCATTTCTACTGTATTATCTAGTTAAATTGCATTCAATGAGGAATTATACCAAACGTAAGTCTTTGTCTAGTTGACATACATGTATTTTGATTTTCTTCCTTTGATCTTTATCCTCTGAAATTACCTTTTTGGTTTTATTAGTTTAACGTTCTATTAACAGTCAGGCCTGCAAAGGTTTGCTGGTGAAGGAAAGCCGCAGTGCCCGGAGAAAAACCACCTACCAGCGGTCAGTCCCTTGCAACTGCTCCACATGGAATTCGAATCCGCATCCCAGAGGTGGAGGGCTTGTGGTAATATGTCGGAACATCTTACCACTCGGCTACCGCGGCCCCTATTGAAATTACAATGGACCCAGATCAATCGAATGTTCTGAATAGCATACAAGATGCAGACGACTCTTAGTTATCTTCATGCAAAATATTTTGCTTATCACTAGGTGGCCGTAAATGGCCGAGATACTCCCCCTTTATAATACATCACCATTTTTTCGTCACACACTGAAAAAGATAGAATGAATAGTATTTTATTGATAAATGCATCAGGTTCAAATATAGCTCTAATTCTAAGTCTCCTGAATAAAAGAGGAAGCTAATTAATTATCTTCCTCGATAAAGATACTATATAGTACCAGGTTTAACAGGGTTCAGTAGTTTTATACTATAATCAAAAACTAAAATCCATTTTGTTCATACAGCGCATTATTTCATTCAGTGTAATAAAACATCACTTAAATCCTGTTCTCAAAAAGGGGTTCTGCTACATTGCACTGGTGCCGAAAAATGAGAAAAAACGTGGATAATTCAAATGTACGCTAAAATGCCTATGAAAATCAAACGACAGAACAATTCAGTAGTTTGTCTGTGTAGCTTAGATGGTTGGGCGTTGACACCATACGCCAAGGGTTTCGGGTTCTAATCAACACCTATGATCTTTTTTTTTTTTTATTTAAACAATCCATAATAATCCCTTGTTTTGTCACGTCAAATAGATCATTTTGATATATATATATGATATCAAATAAAATGTATTCAAAGACAAGTGTCTCATAAAAAAAATAATCGCATTGAAAAATAGCGATTCTTATAAATATACTTGAATTTGACACCGCGAAATATATATCTAATTAATGTATATATTAAGGAGTAAATGCTGCGTTATTCCCTTGTTTTGTCATATCAAAAAGATACTTTGAATTATACATGTCGATATCAATTAAATGTAATCAAAGACAAGTGTTTGAAAAAAAAATGTGGGATACCGTTAAGAGAGAGGTCAGTTCAAAACTACAGAAAAGTTAACTAAGGCGTGGAATGAAAAATAGGGTTACTGTTTTGGGAGCTTGTTTCGAGTGATAACATAGACTGGCTACGAATAATCACACTTGGTCTGATAGCAATTTCAATCATCAGTCAATCGACGGCAGCGTTTATAATTTACGATCAGTTGTGTGATATGGTAGGTGTCAGACAATATTGTTTAAAGTACCACATTTCATAAACTTCATAAGCCGATTCTTATAAATATACTTGAATTTGACACCGAAAATAATTAATCTTTATAATGTAAATTTTAAGGAGTAAATGCCTGCCGTTTATTCCCTTGTTTTGTCATATCAAATAGATAGATATTTTGAATTATATTTGTGATATCAAATAAATTGTAATCAAAGACAATTGTTGATAAAAATGCATTAAAATGTCCTTATAATAAACGATACCATGTGTAAACTGTAGACCAATTTGCCAAGTCAACGTTGGTAGGGAAAAGATTAGTAAGGATTAGTGTTTCTTAAAAAGATACCCTTAATTTCACACCGAAATATATATCTAAATTAATGTATTTTGAAGGAGTAAATGCTGCTGAATTTATCGTTTATTATGCGAACAATTCAATAGCCATGACAATCTTTTCGGATTATAGGAAATATAAAATGCGTCAAGTGATATTTTACCGTGTGGTGTAACCCGGCCTAGCGTCGTAGCAAGCGGAAAGCGAACATTTCGACAATCGACGGCAACGTTATATTAAGATATAAAGTTATGTCATAGTTGTTTTAAAAATACACTAATTGATCAATTACATATATAAATTGTATCAGGTTTACCGGCGACACTAAGTTTTAAACAACATATATCGTGATAACACCGTCACACGAAATACTGTCTTGTTTTACTAGTGTCGTTTTAATGAAACGTTAAAATCACATCGAAACACTGGTCAGAACTCAGAGTTGTGATTTTCGTTACCGGAAATTAAAATCAAGATTAGGATATTTTGGTCTATTTTTTATTAAGCAAATTCATATCATCTCTTGGTAATGTTCAAAATACGTTAGATACAACACATGTTTTTTTTCCAATAATACATTGTTTAACATATATTTTTT
Organism: Argopecten irradians irradians; assembly: GCA_004382745.1. Taxonomy (NCBI): domain Eukaryota; kingdom Metazoa; phylum Mollusca; class Bivalvia; order Pectinida; family Pectinidae; genus Argopecten; species Argopecten irradians. Next base: position 406,033 of record SAYR01020702.1, read on the forward strand.
ACGTTCAAATACCTCAACAAAAATTGGAGTCGTGTATTCCTCACGACATAGACATTTATAAAAACTAGAATTTTTCGGATCAAAAACGTTTATTTTAACTCGTGTTGTAATAATATCAAATATCATTATCCATTCGATTTTTGAATTTCAGAAGTACTTTATACATATACATCAGACTTTTTTTCGTCATACACTGAAATGATTAAAACTTGGTATTTACCCCCATCTCGAATTTGAATTAAAGAACAACAAATCAATATGATTATTAGTTCCTCGATTCTATCCCGAATTTGCATATTACAGAGTTATCTGCACTTGCGGGAAGGTATTGATTGTGACATCATGTGTTTGGGAGCGCAACGTGATACGTTTCTGATAAATCGGCGTGAATTGCGCTCACAAAATAATGACGTAACAGTCGATACCTGCCCGCAAGGGAGCTAACTCTGTAATATGCAAAGACGGAATTGTTAAATATTGCACAGTTGATGTTTATTGCCGTCTATATAATAAGCATTAACGCATACATATTAACAGTTTATTTAAATAAAATATAATCATTGTGATATTTATGCGATATATTTCTGGATATTGTAATAGTTTTTTTTTATATCATTTACAAGTGCATTTATATGAAGAATTTTCTGTAGAAATATTGTTTATAAAGATACTGCTTGATGATAGAGTAAGAATTTCATTATCAGCCACATTAGCTGTGTCAGATAACACCAATGGTGTGGCCTTATTCATTACGAAAAGAATAAACTAAATTTCAAAATAAAGAATCAAACTCCCAAAAGACGTTTTTTACCATGTACATTCCCAAAGACAATGTACTATTGTTCTTCTTTCCCTATTGCATACATTTTCAAATGAAAAACAATGGATCAAGGTCAAATTAATCATAAAAAAGAAAAGTATATTATGTTTAATTCTCACTATTTGGGTTTCTGACACAGTATAAATTATTTCGTTTTATGTTTTCAGAGTGAAACAAGGTTTTATGGTCAAAATATGTTTTATCACATTTCCCAATGAAAATTCAGGTTTTACGGTGAACATAAAAGCGATTTTCTTCACTCCAGTAAAATGTATTTTCATATTTTCGCTCGATTTTGACCAAAGGAACTTGGCGTCTATTATTTGGTTTTCTGACACTGTATAAGTCGGGATATCATTGACTTTGATATTTTGGTTTTCTGACACTGTATAAGTCGGGATATCATTGACTTTGATATTTTGGTTTTCTGACACTGTATAAATTGAGATATCATTGACTTGGCGCCTATTATTTGGTTTTCTGACACTGTATGAGTTAGGATATCATTGACTTTGATATTTTGGTTTTCTGACACTGTATAAATTGAGATATCATTGACTTGGCGCCTATTATTTGGTTTTCTGACACTGTATGAGTTAGGATATCATTGACTTGGCACCTATCATTTGGTTTTCTGACACTGTATAAATCGAGATATCATTGACTTGGCGCCTATTATTTGGTTTTCTGACACTGTATGAGTTAGGATATCATTGATTTGAATATTTGTTTTCTGACACTGTATAAATTGAGATATCATTGACTTGGCGCCTATTATTTAGTTTTTGACACTGTATATGATGCGATATCATTGACTTGGCGCCTATTATTTGGTTTTCTGACACTGTATGAGTTAGGATATCATCGACTTGGCACCTATCATTTGGTTTTCTGACACTGTATAAATCGAGATACAGTGGAACCTTCCGAAACCGATCATGGTCGGTGCATATAATTTCGGCCGTTTTAGAGAGGTTCGGTTTGGAGAAGTGAACCGAATACCGATCATCACGATCCGGATTTTAATCGATCGGAAGTCGTTTTTTACATTAGTGCATCGCACGTATGCCTAGTGTTTGTTAAAACCGACCGATATTGATTGTTAATGTGAATGTTATCACAAAAGAGAGAATCATACGTTTAAAAGGAATGGATTACAGCAAAACTTGACTTTGTTACCGCTTATAAACGTAGTTTAGTTAGATTAGTTGCGTGAATGTTCCTGGGGATGTTCTCGTCTGCAACCTACATACGAACCGATCGCTTCCGGTTACGTCAAGAATCAAATTTAATGGATCTAATATTACACGAATGATCGAAGTTGATGCCAGTCAATATATGACAAAGTCATTTTCAAACACAAACCAGGGCTTCACGGTCTTTGCTTCTATACAAGATAACTTACGGTATCCGACAACTACATAAGTAAATAAAAAAAAAACAGTGTGATTTAAATACGAAACTTTCTCTTTATTACTAGCTCTGCTTGTTTTCCTACAGTAAACAAACCGCATGCACATGGTAGACCTTCGTTAGATATCTAAACAATAGGCATGATTAAATAATTACACCACCATCTCGGGTATAATTACAGTGTACCTATAGCCTTCACATCTGTATACATGCCCAAGGACATGGCATGCAACAACTATGGTACAGGTACGTGTGTATTTCACGGTCGGTTGATCAGACCTCAATGCAATCTATCGGCGTCGCTCACTGAGTCAGGTAAGGCCGGTTTTCAGAAGTGTATTTTAGTTACATTTGACTATTCCGATCTCAAAATCGGTCCGGTATTCGGAATTGGGAGGGATCGGTTTTGGGAAGTTTTATATACTATTAATAAAGAGGAATTCATTCTGTACATGACATCCATGTTCGGTTTCTAGAGGTGATCGGTTTTGAGAAGGTTCGGTTTTGGGAGGTTCCACTGTATCATTGACTTGGCACCTATCATTTGGTTTTCTGACACTGTATAAGTTGGTTTATCATTGAGTTGTCGCCTATCATTTGGTTTTCTGGCACTGAATAAGTTGGTTTATCATTGAGTTGACGCCTATTGTTTGGTTTTCTGGCACTGTATAAGTCGAGATATCATTGACTTGGCACCTATCATTTGGTTTTCTGACACTGTATAAGTTGGTATATCATTGAGTTGACGCCTATTATTTGGTTTTCTGGCACTGAATAAGTTGGTTTATCATTGAGTTGACGCCTATTATTTGGTTTTCTGGCACTGTATAAGTTGGTTTATCATTGAGTTGACGCCTATTATTTGGTTTTCTGGCACTGAATAAGTTGGTATATCATTGAGTTGACGCCTATTGTTTGGTTTTCTGGCACTGTATAAGTCGAGATATCATTGACTTGGCACCTATCATTTGGTTTTCTGACACTGTATAAGTTGGTATATCATTGAGTTGACGCCTATTATTTGGTTTTCTAACACTGTATAAATCGAGATATCATTGACTTGGCACCTATCATTGGTTTTCGGACACTGTATAATTTGGTTTATCATTGAGTTGACGCCTATTATTTGGTTTTCTAACACTGTATAAATCGAGATATCATTGACTTGGCACCTATCATTTGGTTTTCTGACACTTTGTAAGTTGGATTATCATTGAGTTGACGCCTATTATTTGGTTTTCTAACACTGTATAAATCGAGATATCATTGACTTGGCACCTATCATTGGTTTTCTGACACAGTATAAGTTGGTTTATCATTTAGTTAACGCCTATTATTTGGTTTTCTGGCACTGTATAAATCGAGATATCATTGACTTGGCACCTATTATTTGGTTTTCTGACACTGTATAAGTTAGGATATCATTGACTTGGCACCTATTATTTGGTTTTCTGGCACTGTATAAGTCGACATATCATTGACTTGGCACCTATTATTTGGTTTTCTAACACTGTATAAGTCGAGATATCATTGACTTGGCACCTATTATTTGGTTTTCTGACACTGTATAAGTTGTTATATTATTGACTTGGCGCCTATTATTTCTGACATTGTAAAAGTTATGATATCATTGACTTGGCACCTATCATTTGGTTTTCTAACACTGTATAAGTTGGTATATCCTTGACTTGGCACCTATTATTTGGTTTTCTGGCACTGTATAAGTCGAGATATCATTGACTTGGCACCTATTATTTGGTTTTCTGACACTGTATAAGTCGAGTTATCATTGACTTGGCACCTATCATTTGGTATTCTGACACTGTATAAGTTATGATATCATTGACTTGGCGCCGATTTTTTTGTTTTCTGACTCTTTGTAAGTTGGTATATATTTGACTTTACACCTATTATTTGGTTTTCTGACACTGAATAAGTTGTTATATTTTTGACTTGGCGCCTATTAGTTGGTTTTCTGACACTGTATAAGTTGTTATATTATTGACTTTGCGCCTATTATTTGGTTTTCTGACACTGTTGTAGTTGGTATATCATTGGTCTAGTGTTTATGTTTTTGTATTTTGATGCTCTGAAGACGTATATTACAATACACACTTGACATGATTTATCCCGTTTTCTGAATAGAAAATCCACCTTGAGTAGGTTTATTTTGGTGCGAGACTTTGATAAATCAACCCAGGTATTCGTGACAAGCACTGAAATAAATTACAAACTTTTAAGGGAATTCCGTTCAAAATCAATCAATAAAGCATATTGTAAATTGCTTACTATGTTCCGCTGGCAAAAAGATACCGTTTTGTCGCACCTTCATGCGCCACGAAATCGACGGTATAGTAAAACGAGGGATTCAATGGAACATTACGTCGCGCAGATGGTCGTGACGTCACATTTCGAAGGACTGCATGACATTATGTGGTGATTGCATATGATATAATCTTGATAATGCAGATATCGTCTAATTATAGTTATTAACCAGGGTTTCTACCACAATAGTTAGTGTTATTCAACCTCATGGTAACAAATAAACAATGCAGCTGTTGGTTAACAATTTGGTTATATCACACGTGGTATTGACTCTGTAGGCATTCTGATTGGGTGACACGGTGAACTTTGACCGAACTACTTAAATTTTAGTGGCATGCCATCATTTATCATCGTGATCAATAATCGAGTGACGTCATGCTAGGTGATCATCGCTTGAAGTCAAAACTGCTGTTGGATAGCGTACTTATCCTCGTCTTATTTCTACCGTCTAATAGCTGTTAAAGTTGTGATACGTGTAGAAACAGGTCACAAGACTCGTGGTTGTTCGATATGGAATTCCTCACTCGTAAGTTATGTTTTAAAAGTTTCAAAAGAAACCAGCTTTAGCGAGTGTCTTTTGTAACTTCAAAAAATGACTTATGAGATGGGAATAAATTCCATATTCAACAACCACTCATTGTGAAACCTCTATATATCCCAGATGCGTCAATGCATTATATCTGTGTAAGAACAATAGGATTGTACAGGAATCCTTAACATGATAACCGAAGGAAATATATTTCAAATACAATTTTGAAAGTATGAACAATAAACATCCGGACAAGCAATATTTTACTATATGACATATACACTTTTGTTTATTTGTTATACGTAGATCTTTATGAAAATTATGTATTGGAGCACAAAATTGTTCAGTCAGACAGACAACAACACAATGGTCCCTTACAACAGGTCTGGTAGATCATCATTATAGACTGGGGTTTTCTGATTCAAAAGGATCAAAGAAAGCAAAACTAAGAAAGTGATAAAAAGGAATATTTAATGTTTCAATTCACAATCAACAATATTAAAAAAAATCTATGGTGCAATAACGATATTAAAAGTATGAGTTGAACAACATCGTTATATATTTGTGATATAATTATTTTATAGATATTTTGATTCATAAACGTGAACGTAGTCTATTACTGCTGCAATATGTAATATATGCCTTGAGGTAAAAACACGTCAAAAATACAATGTAAGATTAAAAAATACAATATAAATTGAGCATCTCCAACTAATATACGGATTTAGTAAACTTGATAAAATAAACAATTGTAAAATTTTAAAAAGCACTTAAAATTATTACAGCGGCCAAAGCATATCATTTCATCACATATCACTATAAGATTATAACTACAATAACAAAACTGCCCTATGAAAATAGGGTATACATGTTTTGCTATCCAGCCAGTAGCAGCTATAAAGGTTTCCCCTAATGGACTGGTAACAAAATATATTTCTGATGGAGGCGACTTGACACGTCCCGGACGGTACTGACGATCACGTGGTTCCTTATGTTACGTGTAAATCTCGAGCGTTGGCCATTGCACGAGGCTTCGATGACACAGGGAGGGGTGATGTCACTGGAGATCTGGGGAACATCAACAATTGCTTTGCGCATGTCGCAGAGAAGGGACAGAAGTTGTATACGAAGTTCCTGCCAGAGGGCGTGTCGGTCCACGGTATCACGTGGTGCTCCGTTGTCGGAGATGACTATGTCAACAAAGACGAGTAGGTGGGAGACAACAATGTAGTCAACAGTCACCTGTAAAACATAGTATTATATTATTCACGTGCATCCCGCAATTCACAATATAAAAATAAAAAATTGTTTCTGAGGAAATCATGACGTAAACATTGAATGAATGGTAAATTATACCAATCGAATATATTTCTCACAAAAAAATCACCTGTTTTCATACAGAAAAATACAGTGTACATTGACATGAAAATATAATGACAATTCAAACTACCATTCGATAAAAACAGATTGTAAACAGAAACAAAACACAGGAGTTAGACATGAATTTGTGGCATCAGATTGCTTACATCTTGGAATACAGATATCTCCTCTGGTCCTGGCAGTCCT
>SAYR01020709.1:0-10126 GCA_004382745.1 Argopecten irradians irradians
TCTAATATTCTATATCCTCACACCCAATTCTCTTACATTCTATATCCTCACACCCAGTTCTTTTATATTCTATATCCTCACACCCAATTCTCTTAAATTCTATGTCCTCACACCCAGTTCTCTAAAATTTTATATCGCCACACCCAATTCTCTAACATTCTATAACACCACACCCAATTCTCTAACATTCTATATCGACACACCCAATTCTCTAAAATTCTATATCGCCACACCCAAATCTCTAATATTCTATATCCTCACACCTAATTCTCAAATATTCTATATCCTCACACCCAATTCTCTAATATTCTATATCCTCACACCCAATTCTCTAACATTCTATATCGCCAAAACAATTCCCTAAATTCATATATCGCCACACCCAATTCTCTAATATTCTATATCCTCACACCCAATTCTCTAATATTCTATATCCTCACACCCATTTCTCTAACATTCTATATCACCACACCCAATTCTCTAATATTCTATATTCTCACACCCAATTCTCTAACATTCTATATCCTCACACCCAGTTCTCTAACATTTTATATCGCCACACCCAATTCTCTTACATTCTATATCGCCACACCCAATTCTCTAACATTCTATATCACCACACCTAATTCTCTAACATTTTATATCGCCACACCCAATTCTCTAACATTCTATATCGCCACACCTAATTATCTAACATTTTATATCGTCACACCAAATTCTCTAACATTCTATATCGCAACACCCAATTCTCTAACATTCTATATCCTCACACCCATTTCTCTAACATTTTATATCGCCACACCCAATTCCCTTTAACATTCTATATCGTCACACCAAATTCTCTTACATTCTATATGGCAGCCATGAACCAAAATTCTCTAAACATTCTAATAATCGCCAACATTTCTATTCTTTTACATTCTATATCGTCACACAAAACTCTCTAACATTCTATATCACCACACCCAATCCTTTAACATTTCTATACGACACACTACCACCTAACATTCTATATATTCGCCACAACCCCTATTCTCTAACATTCTTATCTCACACCCAATTCTCTAACATTCTATATCGCCACACCCAATTGCTTCTAAATATTCTATATCGGCACACCAAATTCTCTAACATTCTATATCGCCACACCAATTCCTCTAATATTCTATATCGACAACCCAATTCTCTAACATTCTATAATCGCCACTAAGCGCCCATTCTCTAACATTCCTATATCCTTACAGTGATATTTTATCTGAAGGGGAACCCATTCCTCTACATTCTATAGTCGCCACACCCAATTCTCCAACTTCTATTCGGTACAATCCATTCTCTAACATTCTATATCTCGCCAACACGCAAATATTCTCTAACATTCTATATCGGCTCATTCAAATCTCCCTAACATTCTATATCGGCACACCCAATTTCTCTAACATTCTGGTATCGCCAACACTCCAATTCTCTAACATTCTATAATCGGGCACACCCAATTCTCTAACACATTCTGTATCGGCCAGAATTTCCAATTCTCTAACATTCTATATCGGCACAACTATCCCTATTCTCTAAACATTCTTTATCGCCAACACCTATTCCTCTAACATTTCATATCGCCACACCCAATTCTCTTAACATTTCTAATATCGCACATCCGCAAATCTCTACATTTCTATATCGCCCACCAAATTCGCCTATAACATTCTATATCGTCACGCCAAATTCTCCTAAACATTATATAATCGGCGACACCAAATTCTCTAACATTCTAATATATCGGCTCAACCTATTCTCTAACATTCTATATCGCCACACCCAATTCCTCTAACGTTCTATATCGCCACACCCAATTCTCTTACATTCTATTATCACCACACCCAATTCTCTAACAAGTCGATATGCCGACAGCACCAATTCTCTAACATTTATATGGCCACACCCCAATTTCTCTAAAATTCTATATCACCAACCCCATTCTCTAACATTCTTATATCACCGAAGCATCCAAATTTCTTTAAAACATTCTATTTTTCACCAACAAAAAAAAACCCAATTCTCTAACATTCTATATCGCCGCACACCCAATTCTTAAAACATTCTATATCGCGCATCACCCAATTCTCTTAAATTCTATATCACCACATCCAATTCTCTTACATTCTGATATCACTACATACATCCAATTCTTCTAACATTGTATATATCGACAACACCCAATTCTCTAACATTCTATATCGGCCACACCCAATTCCCCCTATTAACATTTCTAATATCGTCACACCTTAATTATCTAACATTTCCTTATATCAACCACACCGCCAATTCTCTAACATTCTATATGCCCACACCACAATTCTCTAAACACTCTAATATGCGGCCACAATACCCAATTCTCTAACATTCTATATCGGAACACCAAATTCCCCTATAGCATTCTATATTGTCACATCAATCATCTACATTCTATATCGCTCACACCAATTCTGCTAACATTCTTTATCGCCACACCTATTACTATAACAATCCATATCGCCACACCCAATTCTCTAACATTTCTATATCGCCACACCCAATTCTCTAACAATTTTTAATATCGGCACACCAAATTCCCCTATAACATTCTATATCGGTCACACAAATTCTGCTACGATTCTATATCGGCACAGCCAAATCTCTAACATTCTATATCGGTTACCCTATCTTCTCTAACATTCTATATTCGCCACACCTAAATTCTCTAAACAATTCTATATCGCCAACACCCAATTCTCTTACATTCTATCACCCACACCCAATTCTCTAACATTCGTATATCCCTCACACCTCCAATTCTCTAACAATTCTAATATCGCCACACCGCAATTCTCCAAATTCTATTATCACCACACCCAATTCTCTTAACATTCTATTATCACCACACCAATTCCTTTTAACATTCTATTTCACCACACCCAATCCTCTAAAATTCTATATCGCCAGCATCACACCAATTCTTAAACATCTATATAGTTCCACACCCAATTCCTCTTAAATTCTATATCACCACACCCAATTCTCTAACATTCTATAGCTCGCCACACCCAAATCTCTAATATTCTTATATCCTCAACACCCATTCTCAAATTTATTCTATAGTCTCACACCCAATTCTCTAATATTCTATATCCTCACACCAATTCTCTAACAATTCATATTCGCCAAACAATCCCTAAATTCCATATATCGCCACAACCCAATTCTCTAATATCTATATCCTCACACTGACCAATTTTCTAATATTCTAAAATATCCTCACACCATTTTCTCTTACATTCTATATCACCACAGCCCAATTCTTAATATCTATATCCTCAAGCCGCTTAATTCTCTACACATCTATATCCTAACACCAGTTTCTCTAACATTTATATCGCCACAATAACCAATTCCTTTCATTCTAGATATCGCCACACCCCAATTTTCCTAACATTCTATATCACCACACCTAATTCATTCTAACATTTTATATCGCCACACCCAATTTCGTCTAACATTCTATATCGCCCACACCTAATTATCTAACATTTTTATATCGTCACACCAATTCTCTAACATTCTATATCGCAACACCCAATTCTCTAACATTCTATATCACTCAACACCCATTTCTCTAAATTTTAATATCGCCAACACCCAATTCCCTTTAACATTCTATATCGTCACACAAATTCTCTTACATTCTATATTCGGCACACCAAATTCTCTAACATTTCTATAATTCGCCACATCCTATTCTTTTAAGCATTTCTATATCGTCATCAGGCCAAACTCTCTAACAATTCTATAATCACCACCAAACCCAATTTTAACATTCTATTATCGACACATCCAATTTCTCTAAACATTCTATATCGCCAACATCCCAATTCTTCTAACCATTCTATATGCCTCACACCCAATTCTCTAACATTCTATTATCGCCACAAATGTCCAATTCTCTAATATTCTATATCGGCAAGCACCAATTCTTAAATTCTATTACGCCACACCCAATTCTCTAAATTCTATATCGACACACCCAATTCTCTAAATTCTATATCGTGCCACAACCCAATTCTCTAACATTCTATATCCTCGACACAATTCTCTAAACATTCTATATTCGCCACATCCCAATTCTCCAACATTCTATATCGGTAAAGTCCAATTCTCTAACATTCTTAATATCGCCAACACCATAACTTCTCTAACATTCTATTCGGCTTCATTCAAATTCTCTAACAATCTATATCGCACACGCCAATTCTCTCAACATTTGTATCGCCAACATACTCCCAATTCTCTAACATTCTATATAGGCAACATCCTATTCTCTAACATTCTTTATCGCCACACCTCATTCTCTAACATTTCATATCACCACACCCAATTCCTCTAACATTCTATATCGCCAACACCCAAGATCTCTACATTCTATATCGCTCAACCAAATTCCCTAATAACATTCTATCTCGTCACATGCCAAAATTCTCTAACACTTCTATATCGGCACACCAATTCCCTCTAACATTCTATATCGGCTCACCCTATCTCTAACATTCTTAGTATCGACCACACCCAATTCTCTAACATTCTATATCGCCACAATTTCCCCATTTCCTCTTTACATCTCTATTATCAACCACACCAATTCTCTAACATTCGATATCAGGGCCGACAACCCCAATTCTCTTTAACATTCTATATTCGGCCACCCCATTCTCTAAAATTAATATTATCACCACACCCAATTTCTCTAACTATTCTATATCACCACAGCCCATACTTTAACATTCTATATCACCACATGGAGCACCCAAATTCTCTAACATTTCTATAATCGCCACACCCAATTCTTACATTCCTATATCGCCACCCAATTCTCTAAATTCTATATCACCACATCCAATTCTCTTAACAATTCTATTATCACCACACGCAATTCTCTAACATCTATATCGCCACACCCAATTCGCTAACTTCTATATCCACCACACCAATTCTCTAATATTCTATTATCCGTCACAACCTAATTCTCTAAAACTTTCTATATCGCCACACTTCGCATCTCTAACATTCTAATATCGCCACACCAATTCTCTAATGTTCCTATATTCTCACACCAAAATTTCTCGAACATTCTTACTGCCAACCGCAATTCTCTAAATTCTAATCGGCACAACCAAAATTCCCTATAACATTCTATATCACCACAAACCAATTCTCTAAATTCTATTTATTACCAACATCCCAATTATCTTAAAATTCATATCAAACCACATCCAATTCTCCATAACATTCTATATCAACCACACCCAATTCTTAACATTCTATATCGCCACACCGATTTCTTAAACCATTCTAATATCGCCAATACCCATTCTCTAAATTCTATATCACCAACATCCAATTTTCTAACATTCTAATATCACCACAAAACCAATTCTCTAACGATTCTATAATCACTCCACATCCCAATTCTTTAACATTCTATATCGACCATCCAATTATCTAACAATTCTATATCGCCACACCCAATTCTATTACATTCTATATCGGCACACCAAAATTGCCCCTATAACATTTCGTTTATCGTCACACCCAATTCTCTAACATCTCTATATCGCACACAATTCTCTACATTCTATACCTCACCACCCCAATTTCTCATAAGATTCTATATCGGCACACCCTATTCTCTAACATTCTTTATCGCCAACACCTATTCTCTAAACATTTTCATATCGCCACATCCCAATTCTCTAACATTCTATATCGCCACAACCCAAATCTCTTAACATTCTATATCGCTCCACCAAAATTCCCTATAAGCATTTCTAATATCGTCAATCCAAAATTCATCTAAACTCTATATCGGCTACAACATCTCCAAATGTCCTCCTACATTCTATATCGGCTCACCCCTAATTCTCTAACATTCTATTATCGCCACAGCCCAATTCTCTAACATTCTATAATCGCTCACATACCAATTCTCTTACATTCTAGTATTCACCCACGCCAATCCCTCTAACATTACGATATTCGCGACAAACCCATTCTCTAACATTTCTATATCGCCCCACACCCAATTTCTCTAAAATTCTGATATACACACAACAACCCAAATTCTCTAACATTCTTTATCAACCACACCCAATACTTTTTAACATTCTATAATCACCAGCACCCAATTCTCTAACATTCCTATATCGGGCCACACCCCAATTCTTTAAACATTCTATATCGCCACACCCAATCCTCTAAAATTCCTATATATCACCACATCCAAATTCTCTAACATTCTATATCACCACATCCCAATTCTTTAACATTCTATATCGACAACACCCAATTCTCTAACATTCTATATGGCCACCCCAATTCCCTCTAACTTCCCTATAATCACTCACACCTAATTATCTTAACATTTTATATCGCCACATACCAAAATCTCATAACTTTCTATAATCGGCACACCCACATTCTCTAACATTTTTATATCGCCACAAACCAATTCTCTAACATTCTATATCACCACACCAAATTCCTCTAACATTCTATATCGCCACACCCCAGATTCTCTAACATTCTTTATATCGCCACACACAATTCTCCTAAACATTCTATATCAAGCCAAACCTAATTCTCTAACATTTTATATCGGCACACACAATTCTCTAACATTCTATATCGCCACATATTATCTAACATTTTATAATCGTCACAACCAAATTCTCTAATCATTCTATATGCAACACCCATTCTCTAACAGTTCTTTATCCTCAGCACGCCAATTCCTCTAACTTCTATATCCTCACACTAGCGTACCCAGTTTTCTATTCTCTAACATTCTATATCGCCAACCCAATTCCCTTTAAACATTCTATACTCGGTCACATATACACCCAAATTCTCTTACATTCTATATCGGCACACCAAATTCTCTAACAAATTCTATATCGCCACATCCTAATTCTTTTACATTCTATATCGTCAACTCCAACTCTCTAACATTTCTATTATCACCACACCCAATTCTTTAACATTCTATATCACAACATACCCAACTCTCTAACATTCTATTATCGCCACATTCCCAATTTTCTATAACATTCTATATCCTCAACATCCAATTCTCTAACATTCTATTATCGCCACACGCCAATTCTCTAATTTATTCTATAATCGACACCATATTCTCTAACATTCTATATCGCACACCCCAATTCTCTAATATTCTAATATCGACACACCCAATTCTGCTAACATTCTATATCGCCACACACCAATTCTCGTAACATTCTATATCCTCACATTACCAATTCTCTCTAAGCATTCTAGTATCGCCACATCCCATTCTCCCAACATTCTATATCCGGCTCATATCAATTCATCTAACATTCTATAATCGCACACCCAATTCTCTACATTCTGTATCGCCACAGTCCCCAATTTCTATAACATTCTATATCGGCAACAACAACCCAAATTCTCTAAACATTCTGTATCGCCACACCCAATTCTCTAACATTCTATAATGGGCACAAGCCTATTTCTAACATTCTTTATCGCTACACCCTATTCTCTAACAATTTCATATCGCCACAAAGTCAATTCTTAAACATTCTATAATTCCGGCCCACAACCAAATCTCTAAACATTCTATATCGGCACACCAAATTCCCTATAACATTCTATAATCGTCACACCATATATCTCATTATTATTCTATATCGCATTCACCAAATCTCTAACATTCTAATATCGGCTCACTCCTATTTCTAACATTCTAATATCTGCTCATCATCCCAATTCTCTAACATTTCTAATATCGCCATCATCCAATTCTCTTACATTCTATATCACTCTATATTGAACCCATATCCTCTTATACTATCGATAATCGCGACAAACCCAATTCTCTTAACATTCTATATCGCCACAAGCCCATTCTCTAAATTCTATATCCACCACACCCAATTCTCTCTAACATTCTATATCACCCCACACCCAATACTTTAAACATTTATACCCACCACACGCCAATTCTCTAACATTCTAATATCGCCCAACCCAATTCTTAAACATTCTATACGCCACAACCATTCTCTAAAAATTCTATATCAACCACATCCAATTCTTAACATTTCTATATCACCACATCCAATTCTCTAACATTCTATATCGACACATTCCCAATTCTCTAACATTCCTATTCGCCACATCCCAAATTCCTCTAACATTCTTATCGTCACACCTAATTATCTAAATTTTATATCGCACACCAAATTCTCTAACTTCTATATCGGTCACAACGCCAATTTCTCTAACATTTTATATCGCCACAACCAAATTCCTATAGCAAATCCTATATCGTCGCACAGACCATTCTCTAACATTCCTATATCGCCATCGCCCAATTCCTCTAACATTCTATATCGCCAAACACAATTCTCTAACATTCTATATCGGGCACAACCAAATTCCCCTATAGCAATCTATATCGTCACACCAAATTCTCTAACATTCTATATCGCCACACCCATTCTCTAACATTCTAATATCACCACTGCAGTCAATTCTGGGCTAACATTCGATATCCTCACACCCAATTCTCTAACATTCTATATCGCCACACATCATTCTTCTAAAATTCTATATCACGCACATCCAATCTCTAACATTCTATTTAATCACCACACCCTATTCTTACATCTATATGCCACACCCATTCTCTAAAATTCTATATCACCACAATCGCCAATTCTCTAACATTCTGGATATCAGCGCACACCCTATTCTCTAACATTCTATAGTCGCCACAACCCCAATTCTCTAAAAATTCCTATATCCCACACCCAATTCTCTAACATTCTATATCACCACACCCAATTCTCTAACATTCTATATCGCCACACCCAATTCCTAAACATTCTACTTATCGCCACACCAATTCTCATAAAATTCTATATTCACCACAATATCCAATTCTCTTAAAACATTCTATTCACCACACCTATTCTCTAACATTCCTTATATCGGTCACACCCAATTCTCCTAACATTACTATTATCCTCACACTCAATTCTCTAACATTCTATATCGCCAACAACCCAATTCTCCAACATTCTATATCGGTACATCCATTCTCTAACATCTATAATCCTCACACCCCAATCTCTAACATTCAATATCACCACACCCAATTCTCTAACATTCTATATCGCCACACCCAATTCGCTAACATTCTTATCACACACCCAATTCTCTAATATTTCTATATCCTCACACCTTAATTCTCTAACATTCTATATCGCCACACAAACCCAATTTCTCTAAACATTCTATAGATCGCCACACCCTATTCCTCTAATATTCTTATTCCCAACCCCATTCTCTAACCATTCTATAAATGCACACTACACCCTATTCTCTAACATTCTATATCGCCACACCATAATTCCTGTAAACATTCTATATCGGCTCACCCTAATTTTCTCTAAACATTCTATATCGCCACACCCAATTCTCTACATTCTATATCGCCACATTCCCAATTCTCTTTAGCATCTATATCACCACACCAATTTTCTAAACATTCGATATCGCGACCAACCCAATTCTCTTAAACATTCTATATCGGGCCACACCCAATTCCTTCTAACAATTCTATATCACCACACCAATTCTCTAAATTCTATATCACGCACATCCAATACTTTAACATTCTATATCACCACACTCCAATTCTGCTAACATTCTATATGCCAACATCCAATTCTTTAACTCTATATCGCCACATGCCCAATTTCTTTAAAATTCTATATCACCACAATCCAATTCTCATAACATTCTATATCACCACATCCAATTCTCTAACATTCTATATCGACACTCCAATTCTCTTACACATTCTATATCGCCACACCAATTCCTCTAACGTTCCATATCGTTTTCACACCTAAATTATCTAACATTTATAGTCGCCACACCAATTCTCTAAACTTTCTATTCGGCAACAATCCAATTCAACATTTTATAATCGCCACACCAATTTCTACATCTATTATCACCGAGCATCCCAATTCTCTGTCTCTAACATTCT
>SAYR01020726.1:0-25341 GCA_004382745.1 Argopecten irradians irradians
ATTTAAAAAAAAATAACAAATCAAAAAGCTTTGGTCGGGGGACCATGTCAGGATCATTTTCCATGCAAAGTTTTTTCAGCAATCGCAAACCGGGTAGAACTTGAGAAGAAGTTCAAAATGTTTTTTCAAGATGGCGGCTTTGGCGGCCGATCTTGATTTCGGATCAACCCGAAAAAATACAACAACTTTGTCCGGGACGCAATGTCAGGAGCATTTCATGCAAGTTTCGCCAAATCGCACTGGTAGAACCTTGAGAAGAAGTTCAAAATGTGAAAAGTTAACGGCACGGCGGCACTGGCGGACGCGGACGGCGGACGGCGGATACGGCGGACGACGACGGACGAAACATTGACGCTATAGGTCATCCTGACCCTTCGGGTCAGATGACCTAAATAAATCATCTCGAAGATTTCAATGGTGCTGCCTAAAATGTGTCACAGAACATGATGTGCTAATCGATTATCAAAAAAGCCATACTGACTGCAGCATCCTACATTTTGAAAAAGTCTACAGGTAAACGCCGTGGCTTTATGATCTGGGGCAGCCGTCGCTATGACAACACATACGTGTCAAGCTGTAGTGGTTATATTGTGGACATTTTTTCGGCAGTGACGACATATCGGCTACGTAAAATTCGTCCGGAATATTGCAAGATTTTTATTTAATGAACAACATTTACGTATAACTTAACGCGCAGAGAACAGATTTATACCAGACGGCTTCCTGATAATTTCCCGACATGTATTTATTCGTCCTTGCTTCGATGACCAGTTAGCTGGCCGGACACAGGTAAATCTGTCTAATCACAGCGGGGAGGCTGAAGAGTGTAGTCTGCGGATGAGGTTGCACAAGCATTTTCTTAAATAAAAGTCATCCTGTCATTTCACAATGTGTATGAAACTTATATTTAGAAAAACCGATTTTAATTTTAAGTTCTTATTGTAAACATCAATCCTTGTAAAACATGAATTCTTGGAAGTATATTGGTATAGCTATAAAGCGGTCGTTAAGGCTACATTAGAGACGATACCCTATACTCACAAGACCGTTTTCTATTAGTTATGACCTCAAAACTATTTTCTTTAGACCTGGCTATAATTTAAGACAGGTGCACGATGAAATAGACTATACTAAGCTAGTGATGGCAATTTAGATAAGGTCGTCGTAATTCGGCCGTCGAATAAATTTAAGACATAGATAATTAAGTGATATTTTGTTTTTAGAAAATGGTGTCGAAAATTCACGTAGGTAGAGAAACTTTAAAAAACATCAAATAAGGACATGTCAATGAACTCCTTTGAAACCTTCAATATTTGACCCAAGGCCGTTCTCTATGATATTTGACTGATGTCTACCAACATTAGTCCGGTCCGCTGAAATTTGGCCAGCCACTATAAAATTAGACTGAGGTTAAATGCAAATTCGACCCGGTCGTTAAATTAGATAATTGCTGTAATTTAGACTGAGCGGCATCCAATTTGACCCAGTCGCTAAAAATTAGACTCGTCACTGAAAACATAGACCGACCACTATAATTAGGCCTTGGGTCATCAAAATTAGACCCGCCACTGGAAAATTAGATCCCGTCTGCAAAAATATTCGACTGGTCACCAAATTAGACACGAAGTCTTTAAATAACGGTCTGCTATATAGACTTGATTGTCATCAAAAATAAGGGGGTTTGGGAATTAGTACACGAAACTATGGGCATGTATTTCTAGACAATTTTTGTTCAGAACTATTAGATCAATTTTCCATAAATATAAGACCAAATGAGAAAAAATAGTACTTTGTATGTGTTTATGTGTATATGCCTACACAAACACGCGTAATTTTGTGAAGGTCATTATGGTATCTATACGATACGTATATGGGTAGAATATAGTTATGTATCAATCAAAATCAATACTATGAAATATTCCATTTTATACGGAATGCTTAAGCCAGCACCCATACAAAAGGACGGAAGATTTCATTTTAAAAATAATAACTTATAAAATTGAGAAGCGCATTCGTAAAGTAAAAAGTTTGTTAAATTCAGCGATTTTCTTCTTTATTTCCGCGATCTTTCTAAATATCATTACACCAAATTGAAGATTGGATTAATTCCCTTTCCAATGCTGTCTTCCAATTTTTTTGCTGACAATTTCTGTATCGATTAGTTATCAACTTACCTGTATTTTACTCACTATATGGCTCTACTCTCCACACATGCAACCAGCTGTGAAGTTACAGGTAACATAACTCACGCGGAAGGAGGAAGGGGTTGTTTAAGGACACATTCGAACGTGTAATTAACCACATCCCAATGGTTGATTATGGTATCTATAATCTATACGATACGTATATGGTAAATAGAGTTTATGTATCAATGCAAAATCAATGTTATGAATATTCCATTTTACAGCACGGAATGCTTAAGCAGCGCCCATAAAAAGGATACGGAAAGATTCATTTTAAAATAATAACTTATAAATTGAGAAGACGCATCGTAAAGTAAAAGTTTTAAATTCACGATTCTTCTTTATTTACCGGACGGCGATCCTAAATGTCATACACCAAAATGGAGATTGGGATTATTCCCCTTTCCCAATGCTGTCTTCCAAGTTTTGGCTGACATTTCTGCATAGATAGTTACAGTAACCTGAACCGTTTAACGTTCCCAGCCTAACGCAAAACGTAACTCAAAAAATCCGTCCGTTTAGCTAACGCTAACGATTGCTAACGATTAACGATCAACGATTAACGCAATTAACGATTTACGCAAACCGCTAAACGATCGCAAGCATAAAAGACCGGAAAATACCATTGTTATAATCACGGAATGGCTTGACGGTAAATAAATTACGGATCTTGACGTTTCTGAAAACAAACGAAAGTATAAAAAACGGGGAGTATGTTTAAGGATTTTAAAATTTCTGTATACATTAAACATTTGCCTATGAAAACTATATTGGGACACGATTGGGTAAACGACGACAGCACTCCATAAGAAGTTTCTACTTTACAGGTACAAAAATGTACGTTACAAATGAATTACAGTGCAACTGTATGTATTAAGAAAGAATGGTATTATTCTAAAGTGTCTCATTCACGCCGATAATTTTAAGAAATAAAAATTTATTACAACATATCTTACTGATAATAAACACAATGAAGTAAAAAACACGACTGAACTGTTTATATGAAGTTTCCACTTTAACACTACATGTGTACGTTTAACAAAATTAACGTGTTACAACCGTTGTATTTAAGAGAGAATTGTAATTTTGCAAGGGTCATATTTATTCCGATTTTTAAAGAAATAACAAACAAATTGTTACAACAACACTTTATTGATAATATTATCGTCAACATGTCATAATTTTAGTGAAGCGATCAGGCGTATACCGGTAACTTTAAATAGTATCATGGTGTCGAAATGACGAATAAACGATTTTCACACAAACACATTTAAAATGCTTATTAGTACACTCAAATTTTTCCATCTATATGCTTGATTTCCTATTATCGATACTTTCATAACTCAACAATTGTAATAAGTAACATTTTATAGTGTTTCCCGCATCATCAAACAAGTTTTACGTTTGTTTATTTTTTCAGATTGTCGAAAGGCTCTTCCGCTTTACCATGGAAAACGTATTTCGAATTTTTTCATAAGGATTAACATTGTATTACTAGGGTGTGCATTTTAATTTATAGATATACAGTATATGTGTACATAAAAGTTCCTTGCTTTACATTTGACTAGGCATCGATTTAGGCAATCGCACATGTAGCATTTAAAAATTGTAAGTACTACATGTAGATACAGTGTACGCCACAGTACAGCTACTGTAATAAAGATTTAAACATTTGAATTCGTGTTTGCATTCGCAGTTCTCTCATTAATATAGTTCATGCATATAGTCAAGATACTAAAGAATGAAAATATTCCCCTTCCAGTTTATCTATATTCAAATGTAAGTCAATTAATGCAAAATCATTGAATGACAACAACGATGAAGATAGATGTACACGGGGGTGGGGGGGTTGGTGGGAAGATTACTGTAAAATTGCATTTGCGACAATTTTCTAGACGTATATTTGTAACCGTGTAAAGAAACAAAGTTATTTTGATCACATATCACATCAAGCAACTCTGCCAATTTACAGTTACAAACAAATAATATTCATACAATGTATAAGTGTGATAAGCTATTCATTTCCAACGTAATATATAAGAAAGCATATGGTAAAACATCAAAACTTTGAAATACGACAGTACGTGAATGTACTGTCAATTGTACGGGGCAAGGTAAGTTGGGTATAGAGTTATCTCCCCTCCCCAAGAAGGTGTTAATTACAGGTGAAACTCCGCCCGTGGCCAGCGACAGAGGGGTCGACACGACAGGTAACACCTTGTCGTGAACCTTTAACCTGTACAGGTAAAATCCCTTGCGCGTCACGCTGGTATTGGAAGAGATTCAGGTAAAAATAACAACGAACAACGTGTGAGAAGTTAATTGTCCAGGTTTTTTTTTTATTGATATGAACAAAAACGTAATATCCCGTGTCTGATGTTTGAGCAACGCGTTCAGTAACGTGTGAAGGCTTAAAATATAACGTAGCCGCTGCTCAGTTCGAATTCTGAAGCACGTGTTTCTACATGTAGATATACTTCCGTAGCATTTAACGGGACAATTCTTGTATCTGAAGAAAATGCAAACGTTTACATCTTTTTATTCCCTTTTCCATTTTCAATAATAATAAAGTATTAATATATAAATAATTGCTGTTTAAAAAATAATTTACATGTAGATGCCAAAATCCTCACCTCTTTCCGTGTTCAACTCGTCAATGCAATGATTTGTTTAAACTTCAACGAATTTATTTACAAATCTGCCGAGTTTGCGTTCTTCGACGTTGATAATTTTCAACATAACAGAACAATATTACCCAGCGTGTCTGTAAAAACGTTTTTAATATTTTTATTTATCTGTTTTTAGCTATTTCCGTGAGTAATCTTTCAAATTGTCGTGGATTTTTTCTAAAAAAATTGCTTTGGAGCATTAATGTTTGCTGTAAGAAGTTTGTTATATTTGAATTGCTTTCGCAGAAATAATAATAACAGAAACAATATATACATATAATGATATATGCTTTCTGATAATAAATAATAAAAAAAGTGAAAAATCACATTAAGTTTTTGTAGTTTTGATAATTAATACATTTATTATTTCTGTCGGGAGGAAGGAAGGGGTGTTTAGGAGCGTGTAATTAACACATCCCATGGTGAAATCGATGTTTGTACAGGTAAATGACGAGCTATATCCTATTTTAATAAGGGCCGAATAGAGAACATAGGGGCTAATTACAGTAAGTTATAGTTCTTTTAGAAAAGCGATTTACTCAGTGAACTACCTGTGCGAATAAAGTCACACAAGAACATTAGTACTCTTCTGATTTTTAATTACATTTTTCTTTTCAAATGCATTATCAACATGCATATCTTATTATAACCAACAAGTATACGTAAACTTAAATTTCGCCACATTATATCATGAAAATTCTTACAGATGACCTGGATTTTATATTATATCATTTTTGCCCTGAAATATTTACATTATAAATATTTAGAGATTTACGGCATATGCTTCGCTAACTATATTGAAAGCATTAGCGGGCCTAAAATTAGCTACAATTTTAAGCATCTATAACACATTTATCTGAAACCCATACCGAAAAAAAGTAAAAAAAAGTATGGGAAAAAAAAAGCACAAAAAAAAAACACAAAAAAAGTTATACTTTTAGTGGACTTCAATTGGAAGCCCGTAGTTAGCAACCGGGTTCCAAATTGAGTCAAAAAAAGTACTAAAAAGTACTAATAAAGTAGAAAAAAAGTAGAAAAAAAATAACAAAAGTAGGAAAAAAGTAAAGTCTACCAACCATCGTGTTACTTTTTTCGTACTTTTTTTGTTGCTTTATCGGATAGACTCTAGAGGTACTAAAAATAACAAAAAAGTACAGAAATAGTACACAAAAAGTACACGCAGAGGCATGATTTATAGAGCTACAAATCTACTTTTATGGTGCTTTTTTTTTAAACTTTTTTGTGTTTTTTCGGTAGATACAATCTACAGTATAAAAAAAGTACTAAAAAAGTACAGACAAGAGTAACGAAAAAAAGTAACACAAGGCATGTTGTAAACTAAAATCTATTTTATATGTGCTTTTTTTTGTACTTTTTTTGTGTGTTTTTTCGGTAGACATCTACAGTAACTAAAAAAAAGTACTAAAAAGTACAAGAAAAGGATACGATAAAAAGTACACAGGCATGTTGTAATAACTAAATCTACTTTTTATTGTGCTATTTTTGTACTTCTTTTCAAGCTTTTTCGGGTAGACCATCTATCAGCACTAAAAAGTACAGAAAAGTACTTAAAAAAGTAACAGAAAAAGTACAAAAAAGTACACAGGCATGTTGTATTACTAATAATGTCTTTAGATTGTGCCCTTTTTGTACGTTTTTATTTTGTGCTTTTTCAACGGCGTAAGCAATCTAAAGTTACTAAAAAGTAACAGAAAAGTAACGTAATAAAAGTAGCAGCAGCGCATGTTGTTTAACTAAAATGCTACTTTTATTGTGCTTGTTTTTTGTACTTTTATTTCAGCTTTTTCGGGTAGACATCTAACAGGCACAAAAAGTACAAAAAAGTACTAAAAAAGTAACAGAAAAAGTACATACAGAAAAGTACGAATAAAAGTAACAGAGGTTCGCATGTTGTAGAGCACTATAGAGTCCTCCTACTTCTATAGATGCTTTTTGTTTGTACTTTAGTTATTTCCAGAGCTTTGGTGCATTACGCAATAGAAAATAGTACACAGGATAAAAAGTGACATGAAAAGAGGGTGTACATGAGAAAAGAATACAAAAAAGTATAACTAGGTCCATGTTGTGAATAACTAAAATCTACTTTAATTGTGGCCTTTTTTGTCTATGCTGTATTTGTTTTCAGCTTTTTCGGGTAGGACATTGCTAAGAGTACTTAAAAAGTACAGAAGTAAAGTAAAAAAAGGTACACATGCTTGTTATTATAAACTGGATAAAGCGTGCTATATAATTTTTGGGCATTTTTTTTGGTAGCTTTTTTAAGTAGGATTTAAAAGAAGGTACAATAAATAAAAGTAAAACATTAGAACAAAGGGGTTATATAGCTATCAATAAAAGTACTTACAAAAAGTTATGTTAGTAAAAGTAGAGAAAAAGTACATTAGATAAACCATTCTGGTTTACACAAGAGTGCAATTTTAGAACAAAAAAAAGTAAAATAGCTAGTGAAGTAAAAACTACAATCTTAGTAGCAGATATAAGTATGGAAAAACCTTTATTTTGATAGAAAGACTATCCATCAGTGTATGAAAAGTCCATTTCATGATATCAAACTAGAATAAAGTTCAAAAGGTATGATGATTCAGGTGTTTTGAGACTTACATGTATATGGAAAACTGCGACATAAAATCCCCTAAATGCTCAATTTCAAATACTATTTTTGGCAATACGATTGCACAGTCATTACTTTAATAGTAAATGACGGTCTTGAGGCTCAAGACTGATAATGTGTTGTTAATGATGAGACTAAAATTAACTATGGTGCTGATAAATTGAATAAGTTGGTCTAGAATATTCAGTGATGATCTAGTCAGCCCCCCCCCCCCGTGTGTTCCCTTTCTCAATCATTTGACCTTTTCGTGTGTTTATATAATCATAATGAATATACATTTTGTGTGTCTTTTTTTGTGGATACAGCATACTCTGTCTCTTTGTTTCAATACCGATTCTACGTTCACTTTAAGAGTCCTGAAATGTTAAAAAGAGACATTAAGTACATGGTAGAGTTTTTAATGTGTGTAGAATGTATCTAAGTGTAGGATGTATATGGATCGTTTTATTTATCGTTAGAAGTTCGTATATTCGTCAGCAATTTGGTTTGTTTTTTCAATTGAGGTTTCTATTAACAATCCGCTGCGAAAATACATTTACGATATTCAAAAGGACTGTAAATTTCACGCATTGCAAACTTAATCTAAAATGTATATCTCAAATATGGTCAAAGAGGATGTACATGTTAGGGCGAGGCAGTTCAGGAAGGTAAAGGTTTTTTTAATTCACAATTTAATTCCCCAGGTTAAGGAGGTGACAGAAAGTCATAAGTATTATGCAGCGGGATTGAAATTTGGGTCAATTTCCATCGGTGGACAAGGTAGCTGCAGCAGAAGAGAGAAGCTATTCGGCTTAGTGGTCCGAGGTCCTGGGTTCAATGCCGGTCTGGTCGTTGATCACAGTTTTCTCCCTCCTGTTAGCAATAATTGTGAATCAAAAGAAAACATGGACCTACAGCAATTTGTACCTTGACAACTGCCCAAGCGCAAAGTTTTTTAAACTTGTAACACATCAGGAATATAAATAGGGGGTTATAAATTGGAATGGCCTTAAAATATGATCATGACTCAAATTTACCCAAAAATTCTTCATAACAAGTAGAATTTGGTATCAGACTAACACATTTTTACCTGCAGTGAGGTCGGCCATGATGACTGCAGTTTCCATTCTTGGGACACCAAATTTCATTTGTTGTATTTTCAGGCTTCAAGATCTTCATCTTCAAAAGGAATGGAAAATAACTTTAGAAACTCTTCATTTTCTTCAAGGAGGAAAAAACAACCTTCATTTATGACAATTACACTAGATTTAAAAAAAATGTATTTAAATCCAAGGAAATTAAAAATTTTAAAATGCAAATTTCTAAACTTAAAATGGCATAGAATAATTTCCAGACAAAAATCGTAAATACCAATTTGATAAAACGTAACTTACTCTTTTTTGGTCATCAATCACATACGATAACATTGAGAATCACACTTAATCACAATTTATTTTCAATGTACCTGATTAAAAGTATCTTATAATTGGTGGCACATGCAGGCTCGGTAATATTTCATGATCAAGCCAAACCTGGAAATAAATGTATTTCTGCATGATGACATATGGTTATATTAGGATATATACTATTGAATGATTGGATATTATATCACTCAGATTGGCATGGAAAAATTAATTCAAATGATATACAAAGATTACAAAATAAAAATTAATTTGATATAATTATTCTTTCTCTACATTTTCCCAGCTTTAAGTATGCAGCATCAAAAATAAATCATTTACGTTTTTTCTTTTGGAAATTGACACAATTATATATACAGTACACAAATAACTATGGTAAATAATTAAGATAATCGGTCGTGGTAGATCTATATATTCTATCTCTCAAAATTTCAATGATTAAAATACAAACTTATTATCAGGTGTATACGTATGTAAAACATGAATCTTTTGAAAAATTAATTAATATACGAGCCGAAATATATGAAAATAATGCAAGAAATTTATAAAATTATTTCCTAGATCCAGAAGATGAAATTAAATTTCAAATAAGTCATTATGTATATGCATTGACTGAAAAATATTTCATTTGTTAGTAACAAGATGTGT
Source organism: Argopecten irradians irradians (assembly GCA_004382745.1). NCBI lineage: Eukaryota > Metazoa > Mollusca > Bivalvia > Pectinida > Pectinidae > Argopecten > Argopecten irradians. The sequence continues at coordinate 9,533 of SAYR01020726.1, forward strand.
GTGGAACCAATTTTGATCATAACTCTGATAAAATCGTAGCTGTGAAATATTTGATCTTAAAACATGAAATTCTATAATCTTACATAGCGGGATGGCCTCGGAGCTCCAACCAATTTATAAATACCCACCCGCTTGGCATCATAAACAGCTGGCCGTGATTTACATCTTGCATATCCCATAGCTGGACAAATGTTTTATCATACAAACATTTTCAGAGAAATTACGGTGAAACTTTGCTTTCCCGAGTTTGCCATGTGATACCGGTGATAACCTACCAATACGGTAATTTAAACACAGCCATATACTGTAACCATTGATGTACTGAAGAACTATTCTGCTGTCCCCGTGAAGTCTATGTTCTCCAGTGTATCAGAATATAAGCATGGTCAACATCGGTTGTAAGCCCAGCAGTCTGTGTGTGTTTTGTTTACATTCAAGCATTCAGACATTACGTAACAAACATGGCTGCCGATACAGCGCTGTTTTAAACACACATGCCGGTGTTTCCCGCAGCTGAAATATATCACGTGACTAACACATATGTGTCAGAAGGCAATGTCGTGGCCACACTCTCTCTAACAAAGAACTCTCCCTTCCGACAAGTTTTGTTGTTAATACTCGATATAGTAAATAGCTATCAAGTATCATGTTGTTTTAATTGGATTGTGTTCCACGTAATATAAATAATAAGATAGACAGCACATGTACGACAACTTTGTCTATTGTATCAAGAAACAATTTTCCGGCATGTCGTGAATAGATCGAGATTTTTAAAGATTACACAGAGGACTTTCGTTTGGGATCAGTCTGAGGAGGATTTTATCTGTAAAATGTCAAATTTAATCATTGCATAATATTATCTAAACAACATATTCTTTGTGGTGGAATATCACAGCTATCAACCGATCTCACTTCACGAGTTTATAAGGACCTCATGACCGTGCCATTGAGTATTTGTTGATTACAGTTTTGGACCTTTTCATCTGGCTTTTCTGTGAACTGATTTGCAAAGCCCATGTTAGTTTTGAATAGCAAGGCGGCTGCACAATGTGTAAATAGTGCCCTTGTGGCTAAATCATGTACACGTATCAAAGTTCAAAGGCAAAATGTACACATGTTGGTCTAGTCTAGGATCGTGCCTTGATTTATGTCAGAATAGAATAGTGTTAAGATTGATTTTGTTTATATTAGAGAAAAATATAAATATGAGTATATTTCAACGGTACTTGCAATGATTAAAGAATTCTTTAACAGCAGAAAATATTCATGAATTAAAAAATAAATAGGGTGAATTGATCAGAATATAATGTATTCATGCAATTAACATGCTCCACAATCATGAACTAAACTGTTTTAGGGCGATATTATTTATTATTTAGCTATATTGATCAAAATGAAAGCCATATTTTTATCATAAAATTGATAATATAAATTGATTAATTAAGTCATAAAACCAATGCACCGTATCTGCATGGTAATTTATCCTTTTTAGTGTTTTTTTTTTTTTAATTCACATACATTTTTAGTTCAAAGAAAGACAGTTGTGACAAAAAATATCTGTAATACGTTATTGTATTTTCACAATCCATGAGAAAAAATTCTAAGTTCCAAAAAGTACAAAAAAAGTACACTGGTATTTTCTCAATGACAGAGAAAAATTCTAAGTTCCAAAAAAGTTCAAAAAAAGTACACTGGTATTTTCTCAATCACAGAGAAAATTCTAAGTCCAGAAAAAAGTACAAAAAAAACACATCTCGAAAATTTCTAAGTCCAGAAAAAAGTACAAAAAAAAACACACTCGAAAAATTCTAAGTCCAGAAAAGTACAAAAAAAACAACTCGAAAATGTCAAAGTCCAGAAAAAGTACAAAAAAACACACTCAAAAATTTCTACAGTCCAGAAACAGTAACAAAAAAACACACGTCGAAAAATTCTAAGTCCAGAAAAGTACAAAAAAACACACTGCAAAATGTCAAAGTCCAAAAAAAGTACAAAAAAACACACTCAAAAAATTCTAAGTCCATAAAAGTACAAAAAAAGTATTACTTTTTTTGGGCTTTTTTGTAAAAAGCTCAAAAAAAAGTAGCATAAAAGTAGCAATAGAAAGTATACTTTTCTGTACTTTATTTTGGTATGGTAAAGCCTTTCTACTCTTATCCTCGGTTTCTTATAAAATTCAAGATCATTCAGATAAGCCACATTGAAATTAAACCCATCGCTAAGTAAAAAAACTTTAATGTAAACAATGTTGATTTTATCAACGCTGTATTCGAATTAGGACAGCTATGCAGTACGGTAACATACAAATGTAGAAAGTCGATATTTTCACCTTAAATACTCTAAACATGTATGTATTTCATGAGACAGAGCAAATACTTGTACGATTGTCTTTTTATTATGTAAATGAATACGTTTTTATGACTCTTGAATACATTGTTTAATATAAAAGGATTTTGAAAAACATATATTCATGTTACAGCAACGCTTTCTATCGACAGAGGATTTGCTTTGGTCAGCCAAATCATAAAAAAAAATGTTTTCCAGCTGAGTGTCACCGATCAGTGTGGGACATAAAAAAACAGCTTTATTATTTTCTAGGGTTAGGGTTAGGATTAGGTTAAGCCCTTAACCATTCATGACAAAAGGGCAGTGAAAAACATATAAAGAACACGAGTATTTTTAACAACAAGTTAAACAATTATCAAGGCCGCTTTTCCTCAGAGTTTTTTAATAAAGAGGCTAAATCCCTGTAGAAATTGTAGGTCATTAGAAGACAAAAGTTGTTCCATAATTTTGAAAAAAGATTTTTTCTCATGGCTGTAAAGTTAACGGGTTCGGCTTAAAATGAAGTTGGTCATCTCTCAAATGTCGTTAACAAAATTGCTAGAAGACGGGGAATCTTTTTAGTGACAGAAGTTATTTACCGTTACAGGTTCTGCCTAAATAAGTATTGCAAGTTTTGCTGGATTAAATATTCATAAAATTGCCCACCAATGAACAAGCGTGTCCAAGTTATCTCACTTGTGTTAGAGAAAAACAAAAGCTTTGAAAAACATGTGAAATTTCTGATTGAAACGTATCTTACGATCACATTAAAATATGAAAAAGATTATCAATTATTTATATTTCATATCGTATTCTATAATGAACTGTTCTATATTTTCGATATGACTCAACGTTTCACCGTCTGCCGACGGAACACATAATCTCGAGGTAATCTTTGCAAGCGTAACACTGAACACCGTGACACTCAGGGACTGTGCTAACCGCGACCCGCTTTGAAGATCCGCGATGAAACGATCGCCGCGGATCATGGTGACATGGCGGATCACCGGTGATCACGATGGGATCGGCGGGAGACGCGCTTGGAAGATTCTCGTGACGGATTCATGGTGACATGTCACCGCGATTGTCCCCCTTGAGAGATAAGCCGACGCGGAGACAGCGAGACATTTCGATAATTTTAATGCACCGATCTGTACGTCAAGGTCATTAATTTTCACAACTTTTGTAGCCCTTCATGCCAGCATGCTACAGGCCAAATATGAGTACCCTGGACTTTTTGGTTAGTTAGAAGAAGTCGTTCAAAGATTTTAGCCTATTTGACCCCTGTGACCTTGAAAGTAGATCAAGGTCATTTATTTTCACAACTTTTGTAGCCCTTCATCCCAGCATGCTACAGGCCAAATATGAGTATCCTGAACCTTTCGGTTAGTTAGAAGAAGTCATTCAAAGATTTTAGTCTATTTGACTCCTATGACCTTGAAAGTAGGCCAAGGTCATTCATTTTCACAACTATGGTAGCCATTCATCCCAGCATGCTACAGGCCAAAGAAGAAGTCGTTCAAAGATTTTAGCCTATTTGACCTCCGGTGACCTTGACAGTACGTCAAGGTCATTAATTTTCACAACTTTTGTAGCCCTTCATCCCATCATGCTACAGGCCAAATAATGAGTACCCCCTGGACCTTTTGGTTAGTTAGAAGAAGTCGTTAAAAGATTTTTAGCCTATTTGACCCCTGTGACCTAAAAGTAGGGCAAGGTTATTTATTTTCACAAAACCTAGGTAGTCTTCATCCAGCATGCTACAGGCCAAATATGAGTACGCTGGACCTTTTCGGTTAGTTAGAAGAAGTCGTTCAAATGATTTTAGCCTATTTGACCCCCGGTGACCTTGACAATAAGACAAAGTCATTAAGTTTCACAACTTTTGTAGCCCTTCATCCCCAGCATGCTACAGGCCAAATATGAGTACCGCTGGACCTTTTGGTTAGTTAGAAGAAGTCGTTCAAAGATTTTAGCCTATTTAAACCCTGTGACCTTGAAAGTAGATCAAGGTCATTTATTTTCACAACTTTGGTAGCCCTTCATCCCAGCATGCTACAGGCCAAATATGAGTACCCTGGACCTTTTGGTTAGTTAGAAGAAGTCGTTCAAAGATTTTAGCCTATTTGACCCCCAGTGACCTTGACAATAAGACAAGGTCATTAAGTTTCACAACTTTTGTAGCCCTTCATCCCAGCATGCTACAGGCCAAATATGATACCCTGGACCCTTTTGGTTAGTTAGAAGAAGTCGTTCAAAGATTTTAGCCTATTTGACCCCCGGTGACCTTGAAAGTAGATCAAGGTCATTTATTTTCACAACTTTGGTAGCCCTTCATCCCAGCATGCTACAGGCCAAATATGAATACCCTGGATATTTTGGTTAGTTAGAAGAAGTCGTTCAAAGATTTTAGCCTATTTGACCCCTGTAACCTTGAAAATAGATCAAGGTCATTTATTTTCACATCTATAGTAGCCCTTCATCCCAGCATGCTACAGGCCAAATATGACTACCCTGGACCTTTCGGTTAGTGAGAAGAAGTCGTTCAAAGATTTTAGCCTATTTGACTCCAGGTGACCTTGACAATAAGACAATAAGTCAAGGTCATTAATTTTCACAACTTTTATAGCCCTTCATCCCAGCATGCTACAGGCCAAATATGAGTACCCTGGACCTTTTGGTTAGTTAAAAGAAGTCGTTCAAAGATTTTAGCCTATTTGACCCCTGTGACCTTGAAAGTAGGTCAAGGTCATTCATTTTCACAAATTTGGTAGCCCTTCATCCAAGCATGCTACAGGCCAAATATGAGTACCCTGGACCTTTTGGTTAGTTAGAAGAAGTCGTTCAAAGATTTAAGCCTATTTGACCCCCGGTGACCTTGACAATAAGTCAAGGTCATTAAGTTTCACAACTTTTGTAGCCCTTCATGCCAGCATGCTACAGGCCAAATATGAGTACCCTGGACTTTTTGGTTAGTTAGAAGAAGTCGTTCAAAGATTTTAGCCTATTTGACCCCTGTGACCTTGAAAGTAGATCAAGGTCATTTATTTTCACAATTTTTGTAGCCCTTCATCCCAGCATGCTACAGGCCAAATATGAGTACCCTGAACCTTTCGGTTAGTTAGAAGAAGTCATTCAAAGATTTTAGTCTATTTGACTCCTATGACCTTGAAAGTAGGCCAAGGTCATTCATTTCACAACTATGGTAGCCATTCATTCCAGCATGCTACAGGCCAAAGAAGAAGTCGTTCCAAAGATTTTAGCCTATTTGACCTCCGGTGACCTTGACAGTACGTCAAGGTCATTAATTTTCACAACTTTTGTAGCCCTTCATCATCATGCTAACAGGCCAAATATGAGTACCTGGACCTTTTGGTTAGTTAGAAGAAGTCGTTCAAAGATTTTAGCCTATTTGACCCCTGTGACCTTAAAAGTAGGGCAAGGTTATTTATTTTCACAACCTAGGTAGTCCTTCATCCCAGCATGCTACAGGCCAAATATGAGTACCCTGGACCTTTCGGTTAGTTAGAAGAAGTCGTTCAAAAGATTTTAGCCTATTTGACGCCCGGTGACCTTGACAATAAGACAAAGTCATTAAGTTTCACAACTTTTTGTAGCCCTTCAATCCCAGCATGCTACAGGCCAAATATGAGTACCCTGGACCTTTTGGTTAGTTAGAAGAAGTCGTTCAAAGATTTTAGCCTATTTGACCCCTGTGACCTTGAAAGTAGATCAAGGTCATTTATTTTCACAACTTTGGTAGCCCTTCATCCCAGCATGCTTCAGGCCAAATATGAGTACCCTGGATATTTCGGTTAGTTAGAAGAAGTCGTTCAAAGATTTTAGCCTATTTGACCCCCGGTGACCTTGACAATAAGACAAGGTCATTAAGTTTCACAACTTTTGTAGCCCTTCATCCCAGCATGCTACAGGCCAAATATGAGTACCCTGGACCTTTTGGTTAGTTAGAAGAAGTCGTTCAAAGATTTTAGCCTATTTGACCCCAGGTGACCTTGACAATAAGTCAAGGTCATTAATTTTCCACACTTTTGTAGCCCTTCATCCCATCATGCTACAGGCCAAATATGAGTACCCTGGACCTTTTGGTTAGTTAGAAGAAGTCGTTCAAAGATTTTAGCCTATTTGACCCCTGTGACTTAAAAGTAGGGCAAGGTTATTTATTTTCACAACCTAGGTAGTCCTTCATCCAGCATGCTACAGGCAAATATGAGTACCCTGGACCTTTCGGTTAGTTAGAAGAAGTCGTTCAAAGATTTTAGCCTATTTGACCCCCGGTGACCTTGACAATAAGACAAAGTCATTAAGTTTCACAACTTTTGTAGGCCCTTCATCCCAGCATGCTACAGGCCAAATATGAGTACCCTGGACCTTTTGGTTAGTTAGAAGAAGTCGTTCAAAGATTTTAGCCTATTGAACCCCTGTGACCTTGAAAGTAGATCAAGGTCATTTATTTCACAACTTTGGTAGCCTTCATCCCAGCATGCTTCAGGCCAAATATGAGTACCCTGGATATTTCGGTTAGTTAGAAAGAGTCGTTCAAGAATTTTAGCCTATTTGACCCCTGTGACCTTGAAAGTAGATCAAGGTCATTTATTTTCACATCTTTGGTAGCCCTTCATCCCAGCATGCTACAGGCCAAATATGAGTACCTGGACCTTTCGGTTAGTTAGAAGAAGTCGTTCAAAGATTTTAGCCCTATTTGACCCAGCGTGACCTTGACAATAAGTCAAGGTCATTAATTTTCACAACTTTTATAGCCCTTCATCCCAGCATGCTACAGGCAAATATGAGTACCCTGGACCTTTTGGTTAGTTAGAAGAAGTCGTTCAAAGATTTTAGCCTATTTGACCCCTGTGACCTTGAAAGTAGGTCAAGGTCATTTATTTTCACAACTTTGATAGCCCTTCATCCAAGTATGCTACAGGCCAAATATGAGTACTTTGGGCCTTACAGTTATTGAGAAGAAGTTGTTTGAATGAAAAGTTTACGCACGGCGCACGGCGCACGGGGCACGGCGGACGACGACGGACGGTGCATGATGACTATAGGTCACCCTGACCCTTTGGGTCAGATGACCTAAAAATGACTTTAACAAACGGTCCAAATGGTTGTTTTGAATAAACGGCTCCGGTCCTGTTGACTTATACCCTTTTCTAGCAGCAGACTTATTGACCTTGACACTCACCTGGGAGTCGAATTGACCTGTGGGAGGCAATACAATCTATGTGGGTTTTCACTGGTGGTGAGCCCTGTATTCTTCTCAGAGCCTGATAATGAATAAAAGTCAAAATCAAATTTAAAAGTGAAGCATATGAAAAATTGATATTTGAAAATAATTTAGCAAGAGGCTTTCAAAGTATATTCACAATCACAAAATGCAAGTAATGGTACATATGGGGTACTTATATTTGAGGAGAATATTTTGTAAGCAATAGAAGGAACTTACATTGTTCTATCATTGTCTTAGACCATCTCTTTACTGTCGACGCGGGATTACTTCGAAAGGCACAGGTGAAGTACTAACCAGACAGACGGAGGAAGTTCTTTTCATCACTACAGGCACAAATTGAATGGGATAACAGTATGTGCGTGGCCATTGGTCAAGTCTGACTTCATAAGCCCCGCCCCAAAAACAACAATGACAGCACGTAAAACTCTTCACCGAGATGCGACGGCGTAGTTACATGGCCTCTCAGTTACAAACAACTCGATGTTTTAATATTAACTTTACATATATACTGTATGGTAATGTCCCGGTTAATTTGAACCGACGGAGAGTTCAAACACGCATTTTTTAGGGAAAAAATAATTCTTTAACTAATGACAGTTCGAACACGTCAAATGATCAAAGTAAAGGTAAAACTTTTGTCGGCAAATCGGCACAATTGGATCCCCATAAATGACGGTATTTTGAATATTGCCACAAAGACAGTGGTAGTATGGATGTGCATATCTAAATAATAAACACATTATTGACATTTGATTTTCAGAATGTTTTTTATACTGAACATTACAACTTGTAAGATAAGCCAAAACAAAAACGAAAAAAACATCAATAGCATTTGACAATATGCACTGAATCAGATTTAAAGAATTTACATGACTATCAAAATAGAATAAAGCTTTTGAAAAGCAAGTTTCATTCTCTTATGTTCAACAAAAAATAACGGTTGAGTCACTGTCAGTTTAAGACACTTAGATATTGATCAAACATGACCTTACTAAAATATTCAAAATTACTTAATTAATGAATTTCATTTATAAGTAAACGAATAAATAATTCTTATCAATATCATAATTACATCAGCAACAATTTACTAATTACATTAATCACAGTACTTTGAATCTAAAGTCAGACTTGCAGACGATGTAATGAACAAAATGATTTCCTTTTAGTGAGGCAACAAAACAGTTCCATTCAACTGGATGGTGTAACTGGATTTAAATGATTATCCACACTTCTTTTGTGGCGTTGAAAGTTTGAGTTTCATTTTCCCATTTAGGAATGACATAAACTGCTTCAGCTTAGCCTCCCTCGTGTTTACTGTCGTTTTTGTTATGAATTCGTGATGCTACAAACGTTTGATTGCCATGTGCTCATACACAATGTGAAGCGTTCCAATGACGTGAATTAGGCGGGGTGCATTCGATTGCACCCCATTAACAGTATAAGGTGCGTTCGACTAAGAATATCGGGTGCGTTATACAATATTACCATTTACCGGCAGATGAGCTAAATGCGTAATTTTTCACGTTTGCGCGTAATGGCGTAAAATTGGTGTCAAATGCGTAACAATTACGCAAAAAGCGTAAGGGTAAACAGGTCTGAAACATGTGCTGTACTCTGGTTTGGACAAGCCAGTTACACGGTGTCATGTCAGCGAGCACGCTAAATATTCAGCTCCGGCCAAAACAATCCACTTGTAAACGTAAACGTGCAAATTTTTCATCAGTTTAAATATATCAACATAATCTGTATCTAATTTAGACGTAGACAATCTGAGATCGAGGGGTAGACAATCTGACAGTTCGATTGTGACCTAATTTTACGAACAGAATGTAAACATTTTCAGCAGCAGTTTCCTAAAAGCATTTGTTTATTTATAATTAAAAAACATATTTAGTTACGAAATATAACAAAGGACTAATACTTAACTAGATTTTCAGTGGTTTACTGCCAGTGCATAATTACGGACGTCGCTGTAGATTCTTAGGCCTCGATCAACGGTGCTGTTTTAGGGCTTTGACTACACGCATGGCTTCTGTTACACAATTAACATTAGGCCTACAGTACATGTTAGATTTCTAATTAAATGTACAAATAAATGCTCACGTTAATGGAGAATTCATCTTTCAGGTAAATCAGCAAAATGTGTGCTTTTCCTAGAAATTTTCTGCTTTACGTCACGTATGTCAGATATGTATCTGTGCTGAAACTGATTTTTAAATACCAATTTCAACCCGGATAGTTCGAACAAACGTTTTTTCTGAAGCTTATTTTTTGAGGAAATGGGCGTGTTTATAGAAATGAATCGACCAATGAAAACAAGTGCTGCATTCCCAGAATAAATTAACCACATTCGTGTGTATAGATACACAGGTAACTAGTTCATCCACATATCGACGAAGTAATGCAGCCGTGCCTTTCGAAGTAATCCAGCGTCGACAGTAAAGATTCTACAGATGATAGTACAGTTGAGACCTCTTTGATTTTAATGATTTTTATGATAAATATACCTCAACGATAAGTTTGGTACACTTGACGTCTGTAATGAGTGGAACAGAATAGTCGACGGCCATCCGGCGAGTCCTGTAACCTTGGGTGACAAAGGAAGAGGCCCGATATGAGCCAGCATTTCGTAGTGGTAAGTTAATGACGAGGTCAAACATATTGTCTGCCAGGTAGTCAGCAATGGTGCGCTGTTCTCCACCATTCTTCACTTCTCCGGTATCTTCATACGGCCAGTCTACAGGTTTTATCTATAAAGACAGAAAAATCAAGTTTGGATATGGCCAGATTCTTTTCTTATCATACTAAAATGTGTGTAAGACATAAATGCTCTGCATCCATGGTGAAATGGGACATGATCACGGAAATTTGATCCTCAAAAAATTGAAAAATGGATGAATTAAATATATACCTAAGTTTATAGCCTGCAAAATTTCAAAACCATGGAAATTCAATTTTCTCATTTTAGTCAAATTTGACCCACAAAAATATTCTGCTATATAATACTACATCAATGTTTTCATTCTGCAATTGATGAGTATGTACTATGCATATCAGATATGGTTGAATGTACCTGTAGTCCATGAGTGTTGTAAAAGTCAGCGGTACCCATACTGGCATACAAGTTGTAGCCCATCTTCAGTAAGCTCTTCACCGTAGGCAGAAGTTCAGTCTTGGACTGGTAGAGAAACAAAATGTAATCCATGTAGGATCTGAAAATGTTTCGTTATTTCAGGAAAATCGGAGAGTTCTTTCCCCTTAAACACCAAACTATGACATTTGAATATTACAAGTTGAAGGTAATAATCAGCGAAGAGCATGATTAGTTCTCAAACCATTTTATCACCTATAAAGACATTTATATCATTGCTTTAATTATTAAATATCACACTTATTGTATATATTGTGTGGTACAAGTGATTTCTAAGGGTTTTTTTGGGTTTTTCCCCCCCATTTTCTCTATATTTCAAACAGCTCTAATTCATGAATTTATCAAAGGAGTTTATGAACAAATAAGACAAAATTAGTTAGCTACAATAGTGTAAAGTTTAGTTGTACCTGAATTGAAAGCCCAATTAGTAACATTAAGTGTAATTTTGAGTTTTACTTAGGGCATTAGTACCCAACATTGATCCACTTAAGTCATTACCTTGAAGCTTCCAATAGACAGGAGGATGTTTTTGCGTGGAATTTTGAATCCAGTAGATATCTGTGCTTTGAGATAAGCTTCATATCGGTTCTCACCAAAACAAGCCACCTCTCCGGTACTGGCCATTTCTACACCGAGGAGGACGTCTGCACCATGAAGTCTTGAGAAGGAGAACATTGGTACCTAGAGGAAATTAGTGAAGAATTCTTATACCTCAACAATCAGTCACTATCACTGGTAGCCCTATTCTGTTAATTTTCGTTCTCAAACTGTTATTAGGGACTTCCATTCAGGATGGAAATCCCTATTGTTATTGTTCTGTTTTTTCTTATTATTATTATTAGGGATTTCCATTCAGGATGGAAATCCCTATTGTTATTGTTCTGTTTTTTCTTCTTATTATTTTTCTTTTTTTTCTTCTTATTTCCACAAATCTTCTTAGCAGGATATCTCACGAACGGAATAAGGTACGACGCTCAACTTTGGACACGTTATGAATGTACATAAGATCTTGAAATGTACGTTCGATTTTTTACAAAAATTTTCAAGGTCAAGGTCACAGACGTAAAAAACAATTTTTTGGAACGAAGTTTAAACGCTCATAACTTCATTACCGTACGCTGTACATTGTTCACATTTTGTTATTCGTCCATGTTTAGTTATTCATTTATAGATCTTGACATTGCGCATGCTTTTCCCATGCCATGTGCAGAGATGATGTCAAGGTCAAGAGTTATATGACAGATCATGCTCTCAGGAACATAATATGACCAATTTCAAGGTCATATGATCAAAAATGGCGGAGATATTGGACATCAAAAATCGAAATTTTAGTTTACATTTGTCCCTGCCCGAGACGTTTCAGCGCCTTCCCATACCGAAATAAAGCATGCTTTTATGATGCTTTTAGTGACATATTTTAGTACTTTTTCTAAAAAGTACAAAAAAAGCATGCTCTTTTAGTACTTTTTCCGGACACACCATCAGGGCAGAGTACTTTTTTTGAACTTTTTTTGTTCTCTGAAATTTTGCAGAGTACTTTTTTTGTACTTTTTTGGACTCTGAAATTTTGCAGAGTACTTTTTTGTACTTTTCTGGACTTAAACATTCTGCAGAGTACTTTTTTTGTACTTTTCTGGGACTTAATCATTTTGCTGAGTACTTCTTTTGTACTTTTCTGGGACTTAGTCATTTTGCAGAGTACTTTTTTGTACTTTTCTTGGACTTAAAATTATTCACAAGGTATGAGAAATGTTCAGAGTACTTTTTTTGTACTTTTTTTGGACTAAGAATTTTTCACAGGATGAATGAGAAATGTTCAGAGTACTTTTTGGTACTTTTTTTGGACTTAGAATTTTTCACAGAGTATGAAAAATGTTGTGTACTTTTTTGTACTTTTTTGGGACTTAGAATTTTTCATAAGGTATCACCATTTCAGTGTACTTTTATTTTGATTTTTTTTTCTACTCCAATTTTTTTAGGGGGAGTTTTTTTAACAAAATTAAATATTTAATTAAAAATTGTTTACAACTGAACATTAGAAAGAAATGTAATTCAACTACCGGTAATTAAGATGTTTATTTAAAGATGCTCCACCGCCGACAGAGCATAAATGATATTCATCATTTGAACAATAATTGGTGTTATATCGTGTATATATATGTCTAATTAACACAAAAAAATAATACAAAATAATTTATTTTGCCTTTGGTGCATGAACAATCAGTACTTTATTCCATATAGGATATAGTGCCACGGAATTTTTTCGGGATGCAATTAATTATTTTTTTTTATATTTTTCAACTTGAAGTAAAAATAAAACCTCAAATTTTTCAATGTCGGTAATGGTGTAAATTAAGTAACTTTTGTAACTGAAGAAAAATATTAAATCGTCTGCTGTTGTTTTTATAAGTGAAAAATTCCATTTGTCAGCGGTGGAGCATCTTTAATAAGTGAATGTTGCAGATGATGTTTTGAATAATTTTACATTCTTAATGTTAAGTTTTTATTTTCATTTCTTTATCATAAATGTTTAAATTATTTCTAATCACTTAAGTGTTCACCTTAAAATATTGTTGAAATGTGTTTATATAAGTGTTCACCTTAAAATATTATTGAAATGTGTTTCCAATTCCCTTTCTCTCTAAATGAGTTAAAATGTAGTAGTATACACTATGCCCATGTACATATATGTTACATAAAACCAATGCCTATGTGATCAGCATAAGATGCATTAAAATTAGAGTCTTAATTATCGACAGTCACGTGCACACTGACACACAAATCGCCTGTCTCTTACTAGTAGTGTCACACACAATAACGATTTACAACCAGGTAAACTAGCCAACACATGTACATTAGTCGTTCTGCACGGACCTAAAAAAACTCTCCCCTGGGTCAGACTCATGGTCCCATACGATAATAAATAGTTTGTGAAAGTATTTCCATCCTCATATAATGATTAAATGGTTTCAGTATAAAATCTCAACAAACTAACCAAAACAATCACATAAGGCCTCATTGTTTACGTAGGCCTGGATGTTTCTGGTCAGAAACATGGTCTTATACGATGATAAATAGCTTGTGACTATATAATCTTTCCAGCATCACAACGATGAAATTGATACTTTTAAAAGTTCCTCCAAACCATGCCAAAACAGGGGTTTTGTTTATCTTTTTTTTATATAAAAATCTCGATCTTTTCACGACATGCCGGAAATGGTTCTTATTACAAATACTCTGTTGTCGTGATTATAAGTTGGTTTACACTTCACGTCAAAAGGTGGATTTATTAATATAATAGTTAATATATTTTCTGTTTTGATATATTATCACAAAAACTCAACAAAAATTTAGGAGTTATGAGGTTTGGTTTAGACGATAAGATCGTACAACATTCTTTTGAATCACGTAAGAGGCCCACAGGTGTCTGTTTGTAATATAGCAACTAAATGTGGATTTATCAGCACACCAGTTCATTTGTTTGCGTTTTTTATTCCTTGTCCTAAGTTAATAATAAAACGTGAGGAATTGAGAGATTTTGTTTAGAAATATTATAGTACAGCATTCCTTTGTGAAAGACGTAAGCGACCCCACATGTGTTTGTCACGTGATTATTTGAGCGGGAAACACAGAATGTGAAACAGCTGGCTGGCGGCCATATTTGTTTACGTCTGTCAGCTGATTGCAGAATGTAAACAAACAAATATAACTGGCTGCTGGGCCAACATCGAAAGAAGGTAGGATGTTTGTACAGAGATACGAGGTTATTTATTTTTCCGTTTATTGTTACAATACCATCGATCTCCTCAAACTCTAGCTGGTGAACACAGTACCGATGGAGGATGGAGTTACGGTAAGTTCATTTCTCTTACTTGTTTACTTCGTTCTGAAAGCATTTGGATGCAATTAAAACACCCAGTTTATGAAATAAGTTAGACATCATTTTTTGTTTACATAGCTGTGCTTTCTTTTTGAATGGGCTTGGCAATTATTTCATTGCCGTTCAGTTGTAAATTTCAACATCATTTCCAATTTCAAATCACAAGAAAATTTACACGGCAGGGGGTTTCATTGCCGTTCAGTTGTAAATTTCAACATCATTTCCAATTTCAAATCACAAGAAAATTTACACGGCAGGGGGTTTACGTTCATTCTCCACTAAATGTACAAATTCCATTATTAAGTGTCCTCTATCAATATCGGGACTTAAAAACCATGTTTGTATATCATGTTTGTTTCACACGTAAAATATATTGATTGATCTTCGAAAATAATCAAGTGTTGTTCCTCTGACCAATTAAGATTTTTCATCATCACATTAAATATGGCTCTCGTGACGAATTTCGACTGTCCTCTTAAGCTATAATGTATTTCATAAATCAACTGTGACTAAGGAAATGGGTAAATGTTACATTTTTTTCTATATCATAGATATTATCATACGCAATGAGAATAGACAAGTATTGGCATACAAAATGCTTAGATATTTTTTATATAACTCATTTTATCATTGTCACAAACTATGCTGGCAGATACGTTACAAACAAATAAAATCATGTACACAATTAATGTATTATTAAATGTCCACGTTTTTTTCGTGATAATGAACTTTAATATGTATACTAAGTTTTTACCTTCATGACAATGCAAGGACACATCCATTAACAATTAAATGTACAGGTGCGATCTAATCTTGAAAATATACATGTTACGCAACGACATCAACAGATACGTTACTACTATGTACTTGATTACCTAAGATGCCACTTTCCCACAGAGATAAATTCACATCACAGTTTGAAAAGTATATAATACTAAGTGTTACAATGTTTGTGGTTTGGTCAACAAGTCACACGGTGTCATTTAAATGATGAGAGGGGTTAGTGTCGGTCAGTACGTTACCAACAGATACGTTATGGAAAAATACCCCATATCGACAGAAATTCTCACGCTTGTCATAAAACATTCGAAATTAGCTTAACCACGTGGCAAGTGTCTGAGAGTTTGTCAATAGTTTACAAGCGGGAAGATTCGTTGTGTTGCCAGTGTTGGGAAACTCGAAATAAGAAAAACCTTTACTTT
>SAYR01020726.1:25351-70262 GCA_004382745.1 Argopecten irradians irradians
AGTAGTATACACTATGCCCATGTACATATATGTTACATAAAACCAATGCCTATGTGATCAGCATAAGATGCATTAAAATTAGAGTCTTAATTATCGACAGTCACGTGCACACTGACACACAAATCGCCTGTCTCTTACTAGTAGTGTCACACACAATAACGATTTACAACCAGGTAAACTAGCCAACACATGTACATTAGTCGTTCTGCACGGACCTAAAAAAACTCTCCCCTGGGTCAGACTCATGGTCCCATACGATAATAAATAGTTTGTGAAAGTATTTCCATCCTCATATAATGATTAAATGGTTTCAGTATAAAATCTCAACAAACTAACCAAAACAAAGAGACATGCCGGGGATACTCCGTTGCACACACTGTTGACGTAAATATGCTATCGGTCTGATTTATATGTAAAAGGAAATACAAGCTATCATGGATGAATATGTCAATGGAATTTTATCAACTCATTTGTTTACACCGACTCGGACATCATAGTAGGCTAACCAACAAAACACTCACGGCTCATGTTTACGTAGGCCTGGATGTTTCTGGTCAGACACATGGTCTTATACGATGATAAATAGCTTGTGACTATATAATCTTTCCAGCATCACAACGATGAAATTGATACTTTTAAAAGTTCCTCCAAACCATGCCAAAACAGGGGTTTTGTTTATCTTTTTTTTATATAAAAATCTCGATCTTTTCACGACATGCCGGAAATGGTTCTTATTACAAATACTCTGTTGTCGTGATTATAAATTGGTTTACACCTCGCGTCAAAAGGTGGATTTATTAATATAATAGTTCATATATTTTCTGTTTTGATATATTATCACAAACTCTCAACAAAAATTTAGGAGTTATGAGGTTTGGTTTAGACGATAAAATCGTACACTATTCTTTTGAATCACGTAAGAGGCCCACAGGTGTCTGTTTGTAATACAGCAACTAAATGTGGATTTATCAGCACACCAGTTCATTTGTTTGCGTTTTTTATTCATTGTCCTAAATTAATAATAAAACGTGAGGAATTGAGAGATTTTGTTTAGAAATATTATAGTACAGCATTCCTTTGTGAAAGACGTAAGCGGCCCCACATGTGTTTGTCACGTGATTATTTGAGCGGGAAACACAGAATGTGAAACAGCTGGCTGGCGGCCATATTTGTTTACGTCTGTCAGCTGATTGCAGAATGTAAACAAACAAATATAACTGGCTGCTGGACCAACATCGAAAGAAGGTAGGATGTTTGCACAGAGACACGAGGTTATTTATTTTTTGTTTATTGTTACAATACCATCGATCTCCTCAAACTCTAGCTGGTGAACACAGTACCGATGGATGATGGAGCTACGGTAAGTTCATTTCTCTTACTTGTTTACTTCGTTCTGAAAGCATTTGGATGCAATTAAAACACCTAGTTTATGAAAAAAGTTAGACATCATTTTTTGTTTACATAGCTGTGCTTTCTTTTTGAATGGGCTTTGCAATTATTTCATTGCCGTTCTGTTGTAAATTTCAACATCATTTCCAATTTCAAACCACAAGAAAATTTACACGGCAGGGGGGTTTAAATGTTATAAATCAATTCAACATCCAACAAATTGTATCTGGACACAAGTTTTATTAAAAAACTATGGAACTTTCCATATTATTTTCACTTCATTATCCCCCACAATTTCGTTTTGTGGTACATAATTTATTTTATGTTTTTTTTTTTTTAATTTTACTTTATTCATCGTGATTAATTAGATTGGGAAATAATATTTGTTTTCTTGAAAACATGGGTAATGAAATAACATCATTAACTTAAATATGTGAGTGTGATTTGGATGCTCATATTCAATTATATCGTTGTTTTCACGATATTTTCTTGACAAGCAGGTATGATGTTTCAATGATATAATCCTATCATATTTACATTTTGCTGTCCATCAGTCAATTAAGTCATGCAATTAAATCTAAATGTGTATACACATTCATACATGTGTTTCCATACAATCAGGTCATGTATATATAACCTCATATTTTTCCTTTCAGGCAAATTGCAGATCAGTGTGTGATAATGATCGAGGGCAGACTCAGACTGGTTAAAGACATAACATTAATATGCCTAATTTAAACAGGTAAATATTAATAAAAGGATGGTGGTAACATGTGAACATTTAAATATTTTAAGATGACTGATATACACAATGTATGAACATTATAAAAAGAGTTATTTTACCATCTAAACATAACCTTTGCATTCCTTTTTTGTTAAGTAATATTTCATTGAGACTTACAATTTAAGTGAATTAACACTCTGAGAAAAATGTCATTTATCAGAATGGCAGTAGGGTCACTGGGCTGTTGATCAGGGGTCAGGGAGTGGTCACACCTCTTTTGTTTACATAATTATCAAGCGACTGCCTGGTATTTTGGTAGTTTAGTAAAACTGTACTGGGGACAAACAGGGCTGGGTTATAGATCGAGGCATGGCGTCAGGTAAAAAGGGCACGTCGCTGCGCCAATGTGTACATAAAAACACTAAAATGATTGAGTTCTATAAATTTATTTTTGATTAATTAATCTCGCCATGTGTGAACTTGTTATGAGTATACTATTGTACCATATGCATTCACACTGTATCCATATTGCACATCCTATTTTTTCTTTTCAGAATACAGTAATTATGAAGAAGAAACGGTCAACAAATACAAATGAATAGCTGATGACTGAAAATGAATGCACCTCATTAAAGAGACTGAAAATCCACAGCTGTCATCAAGCCACTTTTGCAGGTAAATATTTCAATCTATCCTGGTTGCAGATTGCTATTACTAGCAATTATGTAAAAATATGGATGCCATTTTAGACACTAAAACTCAGTAATCCTGTGTGGAGTGTATCTGGCTTCATTGTACGTTCATATAGGCAGTGCTTCGAAAAATAAATGGAGGAATTTACGTTGTTACATATATACACATGGCATGGTATAAAATTAAAGCAAAGATTTATTTGAGCCAAACAAAAAAATAAGACATTTTAATATATCCATCAAACATTATTGTTCCAGCACAAGTCTTTGTCTTTTTTCAGGCTTTCACTGCCAGGAAAATGGAATGAAAAACAGCATGTAATGGACTTGCACTGGACAGTGATCAAGGGGAAAAGATTTGGACAGGATTTCATTGCATTGACATATTGAAATTTATATTGTAGACAACATTGTGACAAAACCTGATGCCAATGTTCAACAATTTACACATGTTTATCTCTGAATACAATGCTGTGTTGTGTCACAGGCCATTTTGGCAGGAAATATTCAATCTATCTGGTTGCAGATTGCTATTATAGATTAATGTAAAAATATGGACTGCCATGTTTAGACACCTAAAACTCAGTAATCCTGTGTGGAGTGTATCTGGCTTCATTGTACGTTCATATAGGCGGGTGCTTCGAAAAATAAATGGAGGAATTTACGTTGTACATACGATACACATGGCATGGTATAAAATTAAGGCAAAGATATTGATTTAGCCAAACAAAAAAAAGACATTTTATATATCCATCAAAACATTATTGTTCCAGCAACAAGTCTTTGTCTTTTTTTCAGGCTTTCACTGCCAGGAAAATGCGAATGAATAACAGACATGTTTGGACTTGCACTGGAAGTGATCAGGGGAAAGAGATCTGGACAGGATTTCATTGCATTTGACATATTGAAATTTTATATTGTAGACAACATTGTGAAAAACTGATTGATGAATGTGTCAACAATTTACACATGTTTATCTCTGAAAGCACTGCTGTTTTTGTAAAATATTGAAGCAGAGTGTTGGCCCTTCACATATTCTCGAAATAAAGCATAGCTTTATGGATGCGGTCTTAGTGACGATATTTTAAAGTACTATTTTCTAAAAGTACAAAAAAAGCTATGCTCTTTTTAGTAACTGTTTTCCGGAACACACCATCAGGGCAGAGATACTTTTTGTTGTACTTTTTTTGGACTTGAAATTTTTGTGCAGAGTACTTTTTTTGTACTTTTTTTGGACTCTGAAATTTTGCAGAGTACTTTTTTTGTGCTTTTCTGGACTTAAAACATTCTTGCAGAGTAACTTTTTTTGTACTTTTCTGGGACTTAGTCATTTTGGCAGAGTACTTTTTTTGTACTTTTCTTGGAATTAGAAATTTTTGAACAGGATGAATGGATAATGTTCTAGAGTACACTTTTTTTGGTACTTTTTTTGGACTTAGAATTTTTTCACAGTAGTAAGAAAAATGTTGTGTACTTTTTTGTTACTTTTTTGGGCTTAGATTTTTTCATAAGGCATCACCCATTTCATGTGGTACTTTTATTTTGATTTTTTTCTACTCAGAATTTTTTAGGGGGAGTTTTTGTTAACACAATCATATATTAATTAAAATTGTTGTTACAACTGAATCTTAAAAGAAAATATCATTCACTACCGGTAATTTGAAATGTTTATGTTAGATAAGTGAATGTTTGCGAGATGATGTATGTTTGAAATAATTTTACATTCTTAATGCGTAATTTGTTATTTGCATTTCTTTGACCAATAAATGTTAAATTATTTCCTAATCACTTAAGTGTTCACTTTTAAAATATTGTTGAAATGTGTTTATATAAGTGTTCACTTAAAATATTATTGAAATGTGTTTCAATTGCCCTTTCTCTCTAAAATGAGTTAAAATGTAGTAGTATTAACAACTAGGCCTTATGCCCCATGTACATATATGGTTACATAAAACAATGCCTATGTGAATCTTAGCCATAATGCATTATAATTTAGAGTCTTAATTATCGACAGTCCATATGCCACTGGACACACAAATCGCCTGTGTCTCTGACACAGTGTTTCACACACAAAACGATTTACAACCAGGTAAACAGAGCCAACATATGTACAGTATAGTCGTTCTGGCACGGACCTTAACAAAACTTGCTCCCCTGGGTGCAGAACTCATGGTCCCATACGATAGATAAAATAGTTTGGTGATAAGGATTCCATCTCTCATAGTAATGATTTAAATGGTTTCAAGTATATAAATCTCAAACAAACTAACCAAAACAATCAATAGACTGCTGTGGGATATACTCTGTTGCATTCTAACACTGTTGACGTAAATATGCTATCGGTCTGATTTTATGTAAAAGGAAAATACAAGCTATCGATAGATGATTTGTCAATGGAAATTTATCAACCTTGTTTACACCATAGACCGGACATCATAGTAGGCTAAGCAACAAAACACTCAGGCTCATGTTTACGTCGGCCTGATGTTTTCTTTTCTGTCAGACAACTGGTCCCTATAACCGATGATAAATAGCTTGTGACTATATATAATCCTTTCCAGCATCAAAACGATGAATAAAAATCTCGATCTTTTCACGAACATGACGGAAATGGTTCTTATTACAAATACTCTGTGTCGTGATATAAATTGGTTCACCTCGGAAACAAAATACTTTGGTACTATTTTTATATGAAACTATTCGAACACACTTTTGAATCATACAAACCAATATTCACAAATGAACTTTTCATAACTGCAATTGATAAAGACAAGTTGCTTTTGAGACGGACAAATGGCTTTGAATGGAAAGAAAAGTCCAAAACCAAAGCAAAAATTCAGTTAAAGTGTATATTTTGTGGCATTTCTAATGACAAACCTCAATTTAGTTCATTTTAACAATATTTTGGCATTTCTAATGACAAACCTCAATTTAGTTCATTTTAACAAAGTCACGTATCTGTGTTTTACCAAATTATGATGGTTGACTGTAACAATTATAACTTTTCTTTGAGTAAAAATAGGAGCCAGCCCTTTTGGATTTAAAAAGTAAAGATATTTGCCAAACAAATGACAATACATAAGAACTTTGTTTTCAATTTTCAAATTTTATGTTTTCATTTCTGAAAATATGCAAATTAGTGGAGAATGAACGTTTAAATGTTATAAATCAATTCAACATCCAACAAATTGTATCTGGACAAACAGTATTGCCAACCTCTGATGAAGTCAAATCGGGTGATCACCCTTGAAAAAACGGGTGAAAGGGTCAAAACAAGGGTCATGTGCGAAACCACATTTTGTGGGTTTTTTTAACACTTTTTAAAAGCCTTAAATATGCGTATATTTTTATTATTTTCAAATTACAATTCAATAATTTTTATGATATATTTATGTTATAATATATTTAAATCTGATAATTGATAAAAATATTTTATTAAAAAATCTTTAAAATAATGTTTAATAAAATCCGGATTTTTTGTTGTCCGGTTTCATTATTATCTTTGACTAAACAAAATGGCGGCCATTATGATTGGCTTGCCTGCCGACAGAAACAGGATACCGTTCATGTTGACTGTTTTATTCATGTGAGTAAATCTTTGTCTGAGATCACAAGTGTTTGTGCTTTTGAAGAATTTTGAAGAGATAATTTCTGATTTTGAACAGTATTAATTGGCCATGTCTGATTTTGCTAGCTGGGTCTGGCTAAAAATGATCATTAACATCGTGAAGCATGACTGAATAGATTAATTGCTACAATTTCACACCTTTTTCAAAGTTTGTGTAAACACAAACATAGCTACCTGCATTATACAAGGGCCTGATATGAGTCTTAAGTCCTGAGATGTAATTAAAATTGCGCTAATGGCTTTATCTGACGAATTTTTTGTAAGCTTTTGACACTTTGGTCCAAGTGCTGAAAATCGGGTTATTTGATGACCCGCCGGGTCAATCGGGTTCTACATTCTAAAATGTCTTAAAAACGGGTCAACCCGGGGAAATCGGGTGATTTGGCAATACTGGACAAAAGTTTTATTAAAAAATTATGGAACTTTCCATATCATTTTCACTTTATTATCCCACACAATTTTGTTTTGTGGTACATAATTTATTTTATAGGTTTTTTTTAAACTTTACTTTATTCATCGTGATTAATTTGATTAGGAAATAATATTTGTTTTCTTGAAAACATGGGTAATGAAATAACATTATTAACTTAAATATGTGAGTGTGATTTGGATGCTCATATTCAATTATATCGTTGTTTTCACAACATTTTTTTGACAAGCAGGTATGATGTTTCAATGATGTAATCCTATCATATTTACATTTTGCTGTCCATCAGTCAATTAAGTCCTGCAATTAAATATAAATGTGTATACACTTTCATACATGTGTTTCCATACAATCAGGTCATGTATATATAACCTCATATTTTTCCTTTCAGGCAAATTGCAGATCAGTGTGTGATAATGATCGAGGGCAGACTGGTTAAAGACATAACATTAATATGCCTAATTAAAACAGGTAAATATTAATAAAAGGATGGTGGTAACATGTGAATATTTAAATATTTTAAGGTGACTGATATACACAATGTATGAACATTATAAAAAGAGTTATTTTACCATCTAAACATAACCTTTGCATTCCTTTTTTGTTAAGTAATATTTCATTGAGACTTACAATTTAGTGAATTAACACTCTGAGAAAAATGTCATTTATCAGAATGGCAGTAGGGTCACTGGGGTGTTGATCAGGGGTCAGGGAGTGGTCACACCTCTTTTGTTTACATAATTATCAAGCGACTGCCTGGTATTTTGGTAGTTTAATAAAACTGTACTGGGGACAAACAGGGCTGGGTTATAGATCGAGGCATGGCGTCAGGTAAAAAGGGCACGTCGCTGCGCCAATGCGAACATAAAAACACTAAAATGATTTAGTTCTATAAATTTATTTTTGATTAAATAATCTAGCCATGTGTGAACTTTTTATGAGTATACTATTGTACCATATGCATTCACACTGTATCCATATTGCACATCCTATTTTTTTCTTTTCAGAATACAGTAATTATGAAGAAGAAACAGTCAACAAAAACAAATAAATAGCTGATGACTGAAAATGAATGCACCTCATCAAAGAGACTGAAAATCCACAGCTGTCATCAGGCCACTTTTGCAGGTAAATATTTCAATCTATCCTGGTTGCAGATTGCTATTACTAGCAATTATGTAAAAATATGGATGCCATTTTAGACACTAAAACTCAGTAATCCTGTGTGGAGTGTATCTGGCTTCATTGTACGTTCATATAGGCGGTGCTTCGAAAAATAAATGGAGGAATTTACGTTGTTACATACATACACATGGCATGGTATAAAATTAAAGCAAAGATTTATTTGAGCCAAACAAAAAATAAGACATTTTATATATCCATCAAACATTATTGTTCCAGCACAAGTCTTTGTCTTTTTTTCAGGCTTTCACTGCCAGGAAAATGGAATGAATAACAGCATGTAATGGACTTGCACTGGACAGTGATCAAGGGGAAAAGATTTGGACAGGATTTCATTGCATTGACATATTGAAATTTATATTGTAGACAACATTGTGACAAAACCTGATGCCAATGTTCAACAATTTACACATGTTTTATCTCTGAATGCACTGCTGTGTTGTAAATATTGAACAGAGTGTGGCCCTTCCCATACCGAAATAAAGCATGCTTTTATGATGCTTTTAGTGACATATTTTAGTACTTTTTCTAAAAAGTACAAAAAAAGCATGCTCTTTTAGTACTTTTTCCGGACACACCATCAGGGCAGAGTACTTTTTTTGTACTTTTTTTGGACTCTGAAATTTTGCAGAGTACTTTTTTTGTACTTTTTTTGGACTCTGAAATTTTGCAGAGTACTTTTTTTGTGCTTTTCTAGACTTAAACATTCTGCAGAGTACTTTTTTTGTACTTTTCTGGGACTTAGTCATTTTGCAGAGTACTTTTTTTGTACTTTTCTTGGACTTAGAATTTTTCACAGGATGAATGGGAAATGTTCAGAGCACTTTTTTTGTACTTTTTTTGGACTTAGAATTTTTCACAGAGTATGAAAAATGTTGTGTACTTTTTTGTACTTTTTTGGGACTTAGATTTTTTCATAAGGCATCACCATTTCAGTGTACTTTTATTTTGATTTTTTTTCTACTCCAATTTTTTTAGGGGGAGTTTTTTTAACAAAATCATATATTTAATTAAAAATTGTTTACAACTGAACATTAGAAAGAAATATAATTCAACTACCGGTAATTAAGATGTTTATTTAATAAGTGAATGTTGCAGATGATGTTTTGAATAATTTTACATTCTTAATGCTAA
The DNA here is from genome assembly GCA_004382745.1 of Argopecten irradians irradians. Taxonomy (NCBI): domain Eukaryota; kingdom Metazoa; phylum Mollusca; class Bivalvia; order Pectinida; family Pectinidae; genus Argopecten; species Argopecten irradians. The sequence goes on from SAYR01020726.1 coordinate 34,528, forward strand.
GTTTTTATTTTCATTTCTTTACCATAAATGTTTAAATTATTTCTAATCACTTAAGTGTTCACTTTAAAATATTGTTGAAATGTGTTTATATAAGTGTTCACTTAAAATATTATTGAAATGTGTTTCCAATTCCCTTTCTCTCTAAATGAGTTAAAATGTAGTAGTATACACTAGGCCCATGGCCCATGTACATATATGTTACATAAAACCAATGCCTATGTGATCAGCATAAGATGCATTAAAATTAGAGTCTTAATTATCGACAGTCACATGCACACTGACACACAAATCGCCTGTCTCTGACCAGTGGTTTCACACACAATAACGATTTACAACCAGGTAAACAAGCCAACACATGTACATTAGTCGTTCTGCACGGACCTAACAAAACTCTCCCCTGGGTCAGACTCATGGTCCCATACGATAATAAATAGTTTGTGAAAGTATTTCCATCCTCATATAATGATTAAATGGTTTCAGTATAAAATCTCAACAAACTAACCAAAACAAATAGACATGCTGGGGATACTCTGTTGCACACACTGTTGACGTAAATATGCTATCGGTCTGATTTATATCTAAAAGGAAATACAAGCTATCATAGATGAATTTGTCAATGGAATTTTATCAACCCATTTGTTTACACCGACTCGGACATCATAGTAGGCTAAGCAACAAAACACTCACGGCTCATGTTTACGTAGGCCTGGATGTTTCTGGTCAGACACATGGTCTTATACGATGATAAATAGCTTGTGACTATATAATCTTTCCAGCATCACAACGATGAATAAAAATCTCGATCTTTTCACGACATGACGGAAATGGTTCTTATTACAAATACTCTGTTGTCGTGATTATAAATTGGTTTACACCTCGCGTCAAAAGGTGGATTTATTAATATAATAGTTCGTATATTTTCTGTTTTGATATATTATCACAAACTCTCTACAAAAATTTAGGAATTAAGAGGTTTGGTTTAGACGATAGGATCATACAACATTCTTTTGAATCACGTAAGAGGCCTACAGGTGTCTGTTTGTAATACAGCAACGTGGATTTATCAGCACATCAGTTCATTTGTTTGCGTTTTTTATTCCTTGTCCTAAGTTAATAATAAAACGTGAGGAATTGAGAGATTTTGTTTAGAAATATTATAGTACAGCATTCCTTTGTGAAAGACGTAAGCGACCCCACATGTGTTTGTCACGTGATTATTTGAGCGGGAAACACAGAATGTGAAACAGCTGGATGGCGGCCATATTTGTTTACGTCTGTCAGCTGATTGCAGAATGTAAACAAACAAATATAACTGGCTGCTGGGCCAACATCGAAAGAAGGTAGGATGTTTGCACAGAGACACAAGGTTATTTATTTTTTGTTTATTGTTACAATACCATCGATCTCCTTAAACTCTAGCTGGTGAACACAGTACCGATGGAGGATGGAGTTACGGTAAGTTCATTTCTCTTACTTGTTTACTTCGTTCTGAAAGCATTTGGATGCAATTAAAATACCCAGTTTATGAAATAAGTTAGACATCATTTTTTGTTTACATAGCTGTGCTTTCTTTTTGAATGGGCTTGGCAATTATTTCATTGCCGTTCAGTTGTAAATTTCAACTATTTCAATTCAATCACATGATAGAAATTTACACGGCAGGGGGTTTAAATGTTATAAATCAATTCAACATCCAACAAATTGGTATCTGGACACAAGTTTTATTAAAAAACTATGGAAATTTCAATATCATTTTCACTTCATTATCGCCCAAAGTTCGTTTTTGTGGTACATAATTTATTTTATGTTTTTTTTTTTTAAACTTTACTTTAATTATCGTGATTAATTAGATTGGGAATAATATTTGTTTTCTTGAAAACATGGGTAATGAAATAACATTATTATAACTTAAATATGTGAGTGTGATTTGGATGCTCATATTCAATTATTAATCGTTGTTTACGACATTTTTTTGACAAGAAGGTATGATGTTTCAATGATGTTAATCCTACATATTTTACATTTTGCTGTCCATGAATCAATTAAGTCCTGCAATTTAAATATAATGTGTATACACATTCATACATGTGTTTCCATACAATCAGGTCATGTATATATAACCTCATAATTTATCCTTAGGCAAAATTGGCAGATCAGTGTGTGATAATGATCGAGGGCAGACTGGTTAAAGACATAACATTAATATGCCTAATTTAAACAGGTAAATATTATAAAGGATGGTGGAACATGAGAATATTAAATATTTTAAGATGACTGAATAACACAATGTATGACATTATAAAAAGAGTATTTTTACCATCTAAACATTACCTTGCATTCCTGTTTTGTTAAGTATATTTCATTGAGACTTACAATTTAAGTGAATTAACAATCTGAAAAAAATGTTATTTTACAGAATGGCATGAAGGGTCATGGTGTGTTGATCAGGGGTCAGGGAGTGGTCACACCTCTTTTGTTTACATAATTATCATGCGTACTGCTGGTATTTTGGTAGTTTAGTAATAAACTGTACTGGGACAAACAGGTGCTGGTTATAGATCGAGGCATGGCGTCAGGATAAAAGGGCACGGCGCTGCGCCAATGCGAAATAAATATAAACATAAAAAGTTATGTTCTATAAATTATTTTTGATTAATATTCTTAGCCATGTGTGAATTTTTATGAGTATACTATTGTACCATATGCATTCACATGTATATTATTGCACATCCTATTTTTTTTCTTCTTTTCAGAATACAGTAATTATGAAGAAGAAAGTCACAAAACAAATGAAATAGCTGATGACTGAAAAATAATGCACTCATCAAAGAGACTGAAAATCCACAGCTGTCATCAGCCACTTTTGCAGGTAAATATTTTCAATCTATCCTGGTTTCAGAATTGTATTACTAGCAATTATGTACAAATATGGATGCATTTTAGACATAAAACTCAGTAATATCTGTGTGGGTGTATTATGGCTTCATTGTACCGTTCATATAGGCGGGTGGCATTCGAAAAATATAATGGAGGAATTTACGTTGTTACATACATACACATGGTATGGTATAAAATTAAAGCAAAGATTTATTTGAGCCAAACAAAAATAAGACATTTATAATATATCCATAAACATTATTGGTCCCAGCACAAGTCTTTTGTCTTTTTTCAGGTCTTTCACTGCCAGGAAATGGAATGAAAAACGATGTAATGGCTTGCACTGGACAGTGATCAAGGGGAAAAGATTTGGACAGGATTTCATTGCATTGACATATTGAAATTTATATTGTAGACAACATTAGTGACAAACGTGCATCATGTTCACAATTTACACATGTTTTATATCTGAATACAATGCTGTGTTGTAAATTGAACAGATGTGGCCCTTAATTTATTTGTTTCTTCTGTGCATTAACATGTCCAGGTACTATCTTAAACTTGATGTTGGGTCCATCTTGGTTGGATTGTGTGTCACATAAAAAAACACTGCACTATTAAGCTATCATTTGAACAAAAAAACAACCTTGAATTGCATCTTCATTTAAGAAAAACATTGCTAACTTTTTCTGTGTTATAACAGATACTAATAGGTCCATCTAGTGAGTGAGGCACCTCTAACAATCAATAAATAGAGATTTCTATCATAGGTATTTAATTTAGTGATAGATTACACCTGGGGTTTTCATATTGTATTCTTAATTATTTTGGTACTTTTCCACCAACATCAGTAGTAAATTTTCATACAGTTTATAATTTGTTTGAGCTTGTTAAAAAGTCTGAAAAAAGTACTGTACTTTTTTTGTACTGTTTTAGTACTTTTTGGTCTACATAGAAAAGTACTAAAAAAATGTACTGTACTTTTTTTGTACTTTTTCTAGACAAAAGAAAGGTCAAAAAAGTACACAGTGTGCTTTTTTTGTACTTTTTTGTACTATTTTAGTACTTTTGGCCTACTTCAAAAGTACTATTAAATACTGGATTTTTAATAGTACTTTTCTGGATGAAAAAATCAAAATAAAGTACATTGCAGGTGATTGTGCTTTCTTTGTAACTTTTCCCCCCCCCCACAGAAGAAAGTACTTTTTTTTACGTTCTTTCGTATGGTGTACAACAATAGAGTGTACTAAAGCTCATGCTTTTTATAGCCTGTATTTGTACCATTTTTAGTACTTTTTGACTCATTTTAGAACCGCGGGGAGTTAAGTTCGGTTCCAAATTGAGTAAAAAAAAGCATTGCCCTTTTTTGACCTTTTTTTAGTGACTTTTTTGTACTTTAATTTCTAAGGCGTTGAATTTATTGGTTTCTTCTGTGCATTACCGTTCAGGTACTATCTTAAACTGTAATTGTGGGTCATCTTTGCTGGATCGTGTGTCCATAAAAAAACTCAATACTAAGAACAGTCTATTTTGAACCAAAAACCACTTGAATCCATCTTCATTTTAAGAAAAACATTGCGTAAACTTTTTTGCTGTTTGTAAGACATACTAATAGGTCCATCTAGGTGAGCTGAGACAATCCTCTAACATCAATAAATAAATTCTATCATAGTATTTGAAATTATAGAAGAGTACACTTGGTTTTCATATTGTATTTATATTTTTGGTACTTTTCCACCAACATCACTAGTAATTTTTCATACAGTTTATATTTTTTTGAGCTTGTTAAAAGTAATAAAAAAGTATGTATTTTTTGTTACTGTTTTAGACTTTTTGTCTACATAGAAAAGTACTGAAAAATGTACTGTACTTTTTTTTTGTATTTTTCTACGACAAAAGAAAAGAGTGTCAAAAAAAGTAACACTGTGTATTTTTTGTACTTTTTTACCTGTCCACAAAATATTTTTTTTTGTACTTTTGTACTGTTTTTAGTACTTTTTGGCTACATAATAAAAAGTACTATAAAAAAGTACTGTATTCTTAGTGCTTTTTCTGGATAGAAAAAGGTCAAAATAAGTACTGTACTTTTTTAGTACTTTTTTCTAGATGAAAAAAGGTCAAAAAAAGTACCACAGTGTGCTTTTTTTTGTACTTTTCCTCTATAGAAATTTTTTTGTACTTTTTGTACTATTTTAGTACTTTTGGCCTACCTTCAAATACTATTAAAGTAATGTTCTTTTTAGTACTTTTTCTGGATGAAAAAAGTAAAAACAAGAGGCCCATGGCCTTAACGGTCATCTGACTCATGCACAACAACAAAAGTCACAGTATAAAGTTTGGTTACGATTAATTAAAACAATACAGGAATCCTAGTGAATATTTAAGTTTCTGAAAAAGGTAAATGTCATTTGTTGAACAAACTTGTAGCCCTACATCAAATATGGTCGAAACCCATTCAAGGATTATATAAGGAGGAGTCAATTTTAAAGCCAAATTCAGCAAAAGCTCCATTTTGGACCTAGTCATACTCCCCATGGGTCTTACTTCGGTCCTTTATAAAATATGATTGTCCTTACCTTACAGATCCCCCTTCTGAATCAATTAAAACCACTATAGACCAATTTATTTGAGATCGGGACTGAACCTTAAAACAGGAAGTGGGCCAGCGGCCATCTGGAATCCAAATCTTTACGAAAATGTTTGTCATGTTGTTCGCATCAATTAAAACCCCTATAGACCAATTTATTGAGATCGGAGACTGAAACTTTAAAACAGGAAGTGGGCCGCGGCCATCTTGGAATAGCAAAATCTTTACGAAAATGTTTGCATGTTTTTCGGCATCATATAAAACCCTATAGACCCAATTTTCATTGAGATCGGAGACTGAACTTTAAACAGGAAGTGAGCCAGCTAAAATTAATGAAAATTTGCCCTTTTGGGACCACCCCTCAAGGGTTCAAACAGACACAATTATATTAAAATATAATTGTGTTTCAAATGATGCTTCACATCAAATATGGATAAAATTCATTCCAAGGATGAAGGAGGCTAGGATTTTAAAGCTAAAATTAAGAAAATGTCCCTATTTGGGGCCCCACCCTCAGCCCTAGGGGTCGGACCAGGCTCATTTGTAATATGATTGTCCTCCAATATGTTTCAATATCAAATATGGATGAAATCCATCCAAGGATGAAGGAGGAGTAGGATTTTAAAGCTAAAATTATAAGAAAATTTGCCCATTTGGGGCCCACCCTCAGCCTTAAGGGTTGGACCACGCTCATTTACATCAATATGATTATCCCTTCCCCAATAAGTTTTTACATAAATAGGTATGAAATCCATCCAAGGATGAAGGAGGAGTAGGATTTATAAGCTAAAAATTAAGAAAATTTCCCTTTGGGGGCCCCACCTCACCCTAGGGGTGGACCACGTCATTTATAAACAATACTGATGTCCGTCCCAAATAAATGTTTCACGCAAATAATGCGATGAAATCCATCCAAGGATGAAGGAAAGTAGGATTTTTAAAGCTAAAATTAAGAAAATTTGCTTTTTGGGGGCCTACCCTCCCCCTAGGGCTCGACCAGGCCATTTATATAAAATATAATGTCTATCCCAAATGATGTTTCACACAAATATGGATGAAATCATCCAAGGAGATGAGAGAAGTATGGTTTTTAAAGCTAAAATTAAGAAAATTGCCATTTTGGGCCCCCCACCATTCAGCCCTAGGGGTCGGACCAAGCTCATTTATATAAAATATTGATTGTCCTTCCCCAATGAAGTTTCACACCAAATATGGATGAAATCCACTTAGGATGAAGGAGGAGTAGGATTTTAAAGCTTAAATAAGAAAAATTCGCCTTTTTGGGCCCCACCCCTCAGCCCCTAGGGGTTACAACTATCTCAAATATAAAATAGGAATGTCTTACTAATGATGTTTCACACTAAATATGGATGAAATCCATCCAAGGATGAAGGAGAGTAGGATTTTAAAGCTAAAATAAGAAATTTGCCTTGGGGCCAACCCTCAGACCCTAGGGGTCGACCAGGCTCATTTATATATAATATGATTGTCCTTCCCAAATGGTGTCAAACCAAATTGGATGAAATCCATCCAAGGATGAAGGAGGAGTAGGATTTAAAAAGCTAAATTAAGAAAATTTGCCCTTTTGTGGCCCCGCCCCTCTTGACCCTAGGGGTCGACCAGGCTCATTATATATAAAATATGATTGTCCTTCCCTATATGAGTTTCACACCAAATATGGATTGAAATCCATTCAAGGATGAAGGAGGAGTAAGGATTTTAAAGCTAAAATTAAGAATATTGCCCCTTTTGAGGCCCTGCCCCTCTGACCCTAGGGGTCAGACCAAGCTCATTTATATAAAATATTTGTCCTTCCCCAATGATATTACACAAAATATGGATGAAATCAATCCAAGGATGAAGGCGGAGTAGGATTTAAAGCTTAAAATAAGAAAAATTTGCCTTTTGGTGCCCCACCCTCACCCCTAGCGGTTGGACCAGGCTATTTCATATAAAATATGATTGTCCTTCCCTAATGATGCTTCAAACCAAATATGGATTGAAATCCATCAAAGGATGAAGGAGGAGAGGCTTGTTATAAATAGTCTACGCACGACGGCAAACGCACGGCGCACAGCGCACGGCGGCACGACGACGGACGAAACAACGATGACAATAGGTCATCCTGACTTCGGATCAGCATGAATAAAGTAAACATGCCACGGTCTAGTGTGCTTTTTTTTTACTTTTATTTCCCCCACAGAGTACTTTTTTTGTACTTTTGGTGAAAACAATAGAGTGTACTAAGAGATTGCTTTTATGAGCCTGTTTTAGTACTTTTGTATCTTTTTTGACTCATTTTGGAACGGGAGGTAAGTTTGGTTCCAAATTGAGTCAAAAAAAGCATGCTTTTTTTGAAGCATGCTTTTTTTGACCTTTTTAGTGTACTTTTTTGTTACTTTATTTTGGTATGGGTTAATACCTGTTGTACAGTGTTGATTTTTCATACCTCTGTTGTATGAACTTTTGTCTTCAAAAGTTATGGATTTCAAGGGGTATAATAGAACAAGAGCCCAGAGATTTGGCGCACCAAAGAATGATCTATAATCTGACAAAGGAAAGATGGATCTTTTCTCTACTTTTTTCAAACATACTAATATAAAATTTGAGACAGATCGTTCAGTACCTTTTGAGAAAATGCGTAACAAACTTCAAACTTTCAACATCAAAGTGACTCTTGGGCCATCTTGTTGATCCAATCGGCCGTTCAAAATCACAATATGCACAACTAGGGCCCTAGGGGAACCTACATGTGAAATTTGGAAAGATCTTCAATACTTTCTGAGAAATAGCGATAACAAACTTTGAATAAAAAAAATCCAAGATGGCTGCCTGGCAGCAATTTTGTTGACCAATCGGTCCCAAATCACAATATGCACAACTAGGGCCCTAGGGGAACCTACATATGAATTTTGAGACAGATCCCTTCAGTACTTTCTGAGAAATAGCGATAACAAACTTTAACTATCAAAATCCAAGATGGCGGCCTGGCGGCCATCTTGTTCACCGTTTGGTCCAAAAATGCAATATGAACAACAAGGGCCCTAGGGGAACATGCATATTAAATTTGAGAAAGATCCCTTCAGCACTTTATGAGAAATGGGGATATCAAACCTTAACTATCAAAATCCAAGATGGCCGCCTGGCGGCCATCTTGTTTTTCCGATCAGCCTCAAAATCTGTATGGCACAAATAGGGACCAAGAGTAACCTCCATGTGAAGTTTGAACGAAATCCCTTCAGCAGTTCTCAAGAAATATCGATAACAATTTTCAACTGCCAAAATCAAAGATGGCTGCCTGGCGGCCATCTTGTTTTTCCGATCAGCCTCAAAATCTGTATGGCACAACTAGGGACCAAGGGTAACCTCCATGTGAAGTTTGAACAAAATCCCTACTATGGTTCTCAAGAAATATCGATAACAAACTTCAACTGCCAAAATCAAAGATGGCTGCCTGGCGGCCATCTTGTTTTTCCGATCAGCCTCAAAATCTGTATGGCACAACTAGGGACCAAGGGTAACCTCCATGTGAAGTTTGAACAAAATCCCTACTGTAGTTCTCAAGAAATTTTGATAACAAACTTCAACTGCCAAAATCAAAGATGGCTGCCTGGCGGCCATCTTGTTTTTCCGATCAGCCTCAAAATCTGTATGGCACAACTAGGGACCAAGGGTAACCTCCATGTGAAGTTTGAACAAAATCCCTTCAGTAGTTCTCAAGAAATATCGATAACAAACTTCAACTGCTAAAATCAAAGATGGCTGCCTTGCGGCCAGCTTGTTTTTCCGATCAGCCTCAAAATCTGTATGGCACAAATATGGACCAAGGGGACCCTCCATGTGAAGTTTGAACAAAATCCCTGCAGCAGTTTTTAAGAAAAAGTGATAACAAGCATTGTTTACGGACGGACGACGGACAACGGACCACGGACGCAGGGCGATTTGAATAGCCCACCATCTGATGATGGTGGGCTAAAAATGGCGGAAATATAGCTCTCCAAATATGGCAATTTGTTCCATTTCCTTATTTTTCACCGTAATTTGTGAGCTCGTAGCCCCTTTATCATTTAATGTAGGGTGTTGATGTTTTGTAAATTAAGACTTTAACATATAATCTGTATCGGGTTTCAATTTCAAAGACAAAACACTGAAAATGGCGGAAATATAGCCCTCCGAATATGGTGTTTCGTTCATTTTTTTAACGTAAATTTTACCGTAATTCATGAAAATTCAAAGAGAAATGTTTTGAATTGGATGTGGAAGAGCATTCCCTCAGATACATAAAATGACCGATTTCAAGGTCATATGATTCAAAATGGCGGAGATATAGGACATCAAAAATCGAAATTTTAGTTTATATTTGTCCCTACGCGAGACGTTTCAGCGCCTTTAAACCTGTATGTACAGTCTTCATGTTTCATACCTGTGTTGTAAGAACTTTTGTTTTCAAAAGTTATGAATTTCAAGGGGTGATATAGACAGACATGTTAACCTTTGGTGACCAAAAAGAGGTAGATTTTTTACTCAAAAACGGTAGCATTGCACACGGCATTTTTGCGGCGCGTCAGAGATATATAAATATCAATAATATGAAAAATAATTACAAAAACATATTTTGTTAACAAATTAAGTTTTAAGTTTGATTATCCCCATAGGCCTTGGTGGCTCATTTTGCATTTTTTAATGTTAATTAAGGCTTACATCAAATGTAGAAGATGCAAAATGCCAATAAATAAATTGTATACTTTTATTTCAATGTATTTATCACCTTTTTTTAAATATACATTTTGTCTATTTTTTTCCCCACTTTTTTTTTGAATACATACTGGACTCATTTTCTTTTGATTTATGTAAGGAAAAATACAAATATTTATTTCTAAAATGTTCACCAATATTCTAAATAAATAATCCCCCTGCAAAAAAAAAACAAGAGGTCCAAGGGCCTTAACGGTCATCTGACTATCTTGGCAATAGCTGTATAGGAAAATAATTAGATATGGTGTCATGGTAGCCATCTTCAATCTGGAATCAACCAGAGATATAACAACACTTTGACAAGATCATATCAGCTGCATTTCATGTTTCAAGTTTCAGTTAAATTGCACTGGCAGAACTTGAGAAGAAGTTCACAATGTGTTTTCAAGATGGCATCTGTGGCAGCCACCTTGGATCATCTGTGGCAGCCATCTTGGATTTTGGATCGACATAAATTATAACAACACTTGGTCGGGACCATGTCAGGATCATTTCATGCAGGTTTCAGCTTAATCACACTGGTAGAACTTCAGAAGAAGTTCAAAATTCAAGATTTTGGAATATTTGACTCTCGTGACTTTGAAAGTAGGTCAAGGTCATTCATTTCCACAACTTTGATAGCCCTTTATCTCAGCTTGCTACTGACTAAATATGAATACCCTGGACCTTTCGGCTAATTAAAAGGTGTAGTTAAAAGATTTTAGCTTAATTGACCCGTGACCTTGAAAGAAGGTCAAAGTCATTCATTTTTATAACTATGGTAACCCTGCATCCCAGCTTGCCACCAGCAAAATATGAGTATCCTGGATTTTGGGTTAGTTAACAAAAATCGTTCAAAGAATTTAGCCTATTTGACCCCTGTAACCTTGAAAGAACGCCAAGGTCATTAATTTTCACAACTTTGGTAGCCCTTCATCCCATCATGCTACAGGCCAAATATGAGTACCCTGAACCTTTCGGTTAGTTAGAAGAAGTCATTCAAAGATTTTAGTCTATTTGACTCCTATGACCTTGAAAGTAGGCCAAGGTCATTCATTTTCACAACTTTGGAAGCCCTTCATCCTAACATGCTACAGGCTAAATATGAGTACCCTGGGCCTTTCGGTTAGTTAGGAGAAGTCATTCAAAGATTTTAGCCTATTTGACCTCCGGTGACCTTGACAGTACGTCAAGGTCATTAATTTTCACAACTTTTGTAGATCTTCATCCCATCATGCTACAGGCCAAATATGAGTACCCTGGACCTTTTGGTTAGTTAGAAGAAGTCGTTCAAAGATTTTAGCCTATTTGACCCCTGTGACCTTAAAATTAGGTCAAGGTCATTTATTTTCACAAATTTGTTAGTCCTTCATCCCAGCATGCTACAGGCCAAATATGAGTACCCTGGATATTTCGGTTAGTTGGAAGAAGTCGTTCAAAAATTTTAGCCTATTTGACCCCCGGTGACCTTGACAATAAGTCGAGGTCATTAAGTTTCACAACTTTTGTAGCCCTTCATCCCAGCATGCTACAGGCCAAATATGAATACCCTGGACCTTTCGGCTAATTAAAAGGTGTAGTTAAAAGATTTTAGCTTAATTGACCCGTGACCTTGAAAGAAGGTCAAAGTCATTCATTTTTATAACTATGGTAACCCTGCATCCCAGCTTGCCATCAGCAAAATATGAGTATTCTGGATTTTGGGTTAGTTAACAAAAATCGTTCAAAGAATTTAGCCTATTTGACCCCTGTAACCTTGAAAGAACGCCAAGGTCATTAATTTTCACAACTTTGGTAGCCCTTCATCCCATCATGCTACAGGCCAAATATGAGTACCCTGAACCTTTCGGTTAGTTAGAAGAAGTCATTCAAAGATTTTAGTCTATTTGACTCCTATGACCTTGAAAGTAGGCCAAGGTCATTCATTTTCACAACTTTGGAAGCCCTTCATCCTAACATGCTACAGGCCAAATATGAGTACCCTGGGCCTTTCGGTTAGTTAGAAGAAGTCATTCAAAGATTTTAGCCTATTTGACCTCCGGTGACCTTGACAGTACGTCAAGGTCATTAATTTTCACAACTTTTGTAGATCTTCATCCCATCATGCTACAGGCCAAATATGAGAACCCTGGACCTTTTGGTTAGTTAGAAGAAGTCGTTCAAAGATTTTAGCCTATTTGACCCCTGTGACCTTAAAATTAGGTCAAGGTCATTTATTTTCACAACTTTGTTAGTCCTTCATCCCAGCATGCTACAGGCCAAATATGAGTACCCTGGATATTTCGGTTAGTTGGAAGAAGTCGTTCAAAAATTTTAGCCTATTTGACCCCCGGTGACCTTGACTATAAGTCAAGGTCATTAAATTTCACAACTTTTGTAGCCCTTCATCCCAGCATGCTACAGGCCAAATATGAGTATCCTGGACCTTTTGGTTAGTTAGAAGATGTTGTTCAAAGATTTTAGCCTATTTGACCCCTGTGACATTGAAAGTAGGTCTAGGTAATTTATTTTCACAACTTTGGTAGCCCTTCATCCCAGCATCCCAGCATGCTACAGGCCAAATATGAGTACCCTGGACCTTTCGGTTAGTTAGAAGAAGTCGTTCAAAGATTTTAGCCTATTTGACCACTGGTGACCTTGACAGAACGTCAAGGTCATTAATTTTCACAACTTTTATAGCCCTTCATCCCATCATGCTACAGGCCAAATATGAGTACCATGGACCTTTTGGTTAGTTAGAAGAAGTCGTTCAAAGATTTTAGCCTATTTGACCCCTGTGACCTTGATAGTAGGTAGTAAATCAAGGTCATTTATTTTCACAAATTTGGTAGCCCTTCATCCAAGCATGCTACAGGCCAAATATGAGTACCCTGGACCTTTTTTGTTAGTGAGAAGAAGTCGTTCAAAGATTTTAGTCTATTTGACCCCTGTGACATTGAAAGTAGGTCAAGGTAATTTATTTTCACAACTTTGGTAGCCCTTCATCCCAGCATGCTACAGGCCAAATATGAGTACCCTGGACCTTTCGGTTAGTTAGAAGAAGTCATTCAAAGATTTTAGCCTATTTGACCCCCGGTGACCTTGACAGTCTGTCAAGGTCATTTATTTTCACAACTTTTATAGCCCTTCATCCCAGCATGCTACAGGCCAAATATGAGTACCCTGGACCTTTTGGTTAGTTAGAAGAAGTCGTTAAAATGTTTTAGCCTATTTGACCCCTGTGACCTTGATAGTAGGTCAAGGTCATTTATTTTCACAACTTTGGTAGCCCTTCATCCAAGCATGCTACAGGCCAAATATGAGTACCCTGGACCTTTTGGTTAGTTAGAAGAAGTCGTTCAAAGATTTTAGCCTATTTAAAGGCCAGCTGATTGTTTTCTAGGCGGCAGATCGGCTGCTTGACTTCAGTTTACGTAATACACAGACGTGAGTGAAAGTGACACCACAAGCCAAGGTGGAAATAGCCCAAGGCTGATAATTAGGGCCACTTGGGTGTTGGTCAGGGGGCCAGGGAGTGGTTACTCTCGTGCTAAAATTAACCTAGCATGTACACAAATGTGGCAACGAAAATAAAACGGAGGGGTTTATAGAAATCGGGAATTAAGACTCTCCTGCCGGGAGACAATAAAAGGCTTTAAAGTACAGGAGGTTTTGTCTCACGCCGGGAGGTATGGCATGTATGATTAAAATAACAGTTTGAGAAAGAAAATTACAGAATAGGGCTACCAGTGTATTGGAATAGATTCAACTCATATAGAAATATTTAACACAGATCTAAATACAATGTAACAAATGGCATCAGGAAGCATCCAGAAGATAATTTTCAATGTTTTAAATGATATATAGCTCACAGGCAATGCCTAAGAAATTCAGGTACATTGAATATCAAATACATGTACTATTAATATTTCAAGTCTGGTTTGTGATTTTGTTTCACAGTCAATCAAGTCAATAAGTGGGACAGCCTCTGTATCAAACAATTAATGCTCTCACGAAATGAATACTTTAAGCTGTTTCTCCTTGTGTTTACATTACAAACTCACTTTGACTGCTACTTTGCCTACTCCATATAGAACACTGATTGGCTCCAGCTTCTCTCCCTTTATCACTCTTGTTGCCGTGGCAATAAAGTCATGGTCCAATGCTTTGGAAACAAAAGGAAATGACCTTGACACTCTAACATTGCACTCTATGACCTTCAGTTGATTGTCCTGAAATAAATAAGATATATTCAGTAAAATAATTCTGCATGAATGGTCAAAATAAATAACGATAATTGCCTTAAACAAACATATCAATTTTCGAAAAAGTTGAACTTTCCTATTCTTTATTTTGCTGACCTTGGCTATGAGCTGGAGATTGAATGGTCCAGTGACTTCCAAGGCCTGCCCAATAGCACAGCAGATTAGTTTAATCTTGGCTAGTGTTTCTTCATTGAGATCCTGTGGTGGAGTAACTAGAGTTGCGTCCCCTGAGTGAACTCCAGCATTTTCTACATGTTCTGACACAGCCATACATATTACTTCTCCATCACAAGCCACAGCATCCACATCAATTTCCTAAAACATCAATTAAAGTGTATTCATTATTTAAAGCACAACCACATCACAATAAAACATTAATCAAAGCATTCCAATTTGACACACAAAATATCCAAGAGATCTTTGACCATTCAATAATGTATTTCTCTGGTATAGACCCTAAATCAGGCCATGTAGATACATGTATTTCAATTGTAACCAGCTTTAAGAACATATCAGCTAAAACAAAGGACCATATCTGGGTCAGTAACTGACCTTGGCTTCGAGGATGAACTTGGAGATGACCACTGGGTTGTCCTTGGAGAGTGCACTGGCCTGAGTTAGGAACGACTCAAGGTCGTGGTGGGAGTGTGCCACATTCA
This sequence comes from Argopecten irradians irradians, assembly GCA_004382745.1. Classification (NCBI taxonomy): domain Eukaryota; kingdom Metazoa; phylum Mollusca; class Bivalvia; order Pectinida; family Pectinidae; genus Argopecten; species Argopecten irradians. The sequence continues at coordinate 49,629 of SAYR01020726.1, forward strand.
TGGCCGCTCCGCTGAGTACATAGGACGGCCGAACCAGACAGGGGTAACCAACCTCTTCACAGAATTTCTTAGCATTCTGAAATAACAATCAAATAAGGTTCAAAGCTGGACTGTATTGTTAAGGTTCAAAACAAGTCAGATAGACGAATCAATAATTTACTGCTGGTTTGTCTTGGTTTGATCATTTTTTCTTTTGCTTCGACAGGATCTATCGCCAGAATTCACGACTGATGTTCATCTGACTTATCACAGAACTTGTAGTTGACCATTAAGAACTTATATATGTATGCATGGACTTGTATTTAAACCTTGCCGGCCTATAAAAAAGCATATCATTGACCAATACCATCATTATCCTAAACAGTTGCGCAATATGAGACTCTGCTATCCTACCTCCATGTTGGTGAGTTCCTTCCACAGAGGCTGGCTGATTCCCATATTGTCAAGCATTCTGGAGAACTTGAATCGATTCTCTGCGTTGTCTATACTCTCAGGAGAGGTACCCAGTATCCGTGCCTACAACCAATACCAGTTTTATTGTTAAGGCACTACAGATGTATAGAAATTACTTGACTCTAATTTGAGATTCCTTCAATACAATATTTTAAGTGCAATAATGTGTGTGCATAAATTGTCCAAAGCTAATATATCAAGTGACCTAACATCCTGTGGTTTATTTCCTTCATGTTCTCAGATCATTTTAGGATATTAGACTTTACGATATGGGTTGAAAGTTTGGATGTTCTTATGTAACGAGGACCTATTGGCTATAATACAATGTATAGTGATAACAGTTATAATAACACTTCTCTTACATCCTGACAAACTCAATGGTAAGTAGTGTATCTTATCTGACATTGGCAACACAGTCCTTACACTCCCTGAATGCTGAGGGAAGAGAATTCCAAAGTCATAATTGTAGTTTCATCTATTACATATGTTAGCTGCAGAAATAATACTCCGTGGAATGTGATTGGTTGTAGGTACATACCTGCTGTCGGTGGAGTGCCATGGCGATGTTGTTAGGGAGTTGTCCCCCCATGGACAGGATAATGCCTTCTGGTTCCTCCATCACGTAGATGTCCATCACGGTCTGAAATAGTCACACATTGTCTGATTTTGTCTCATCATAATCGATACAGATAGCCAATAGACAAGGCAGTAAGAATCAAAACACCAACAACACCAGATATACTAACCTCAAACGAGATCTCGTCGAAGTAGAGTCGATCACACATATCATAGTCTGTACTGACAGTCTCAGGGTTGTAGTTTACCATGATAGTTTTGTGGCCCATCTAAAACAGACAGAAATTGTTAGTACATAAAATTCAGAGTTTAATAACATGAGGTACTAGAGCTTTGTATGAACAGAACATTTCATCTTCATTGAGAAGTCAAAAGGAGTAGCCTGGACCTCTGTGACAAAGTGATTTAAGTTATAATCCATGTGCACAGTGTCATCAGCCAAACAATACCAGATTGCAGGGACACAACCCAATCAAAGGAGTGATTGCACTGAACATACGTCTGTGGGTTTTCTATCTAGGGTACTCCTGCTAACTTTTTGCACCTCTGAGGATGACCAAAAATGACTCCATTAACCTAAAATGACTCCAGTGGGTAATGTGGAGCAAAGCAAAAATTTTAAGCATGATTACCTCCCTCAGTTCCTGGATACAGTTGACTGCACACCAGTCAAACTCCACACTACTGCCGATGCGATAGACTCCGGAGCCAATCACCATGACATATCCTCCTGGGAAGTTGAGATCATGGGCCGCGGCATTGTAGGTAAGGTACAAGTAGTTGGTCTGGGCAGGCCATTCAGCCGCGACCGTGTCAATCTGCTTCACGAAAGGCATGATCCTCATCTCTGTTCGCAGCTTCCGTACCATCAAACTTGTGCTGTAGAATAAAGAACAGAATTTGGTTTTATGAATTATGGAATTTAAAGAGTGTATAATGTTTTCAACCATCAACAGAACCAAATTTACTCTGGCCTTGGCATCAGATTACGACGTTTGACCTATTGATGACTAATTTACATGGAATATTCAATATATGTTAGAGTCAGAAAGATTTAGTACATAGAAAATAACCATTGCATGAATATCTTGTGTTTATATCTAATACGGAAAAATGAAAAATGAACTTTTTCAGTTCTGTACTAGGCTTCAACTGTGGTGCTATTCTAAGAGAAAAATGGTAAAACTTGTTCAAAGATTATAATCTTGTATTTCTAACCTCTCAATTGCAGTAGCTATTTGTTCATCACAAAACCCTAGTTGTTTGGCCTCCTTCAATGTGTCTCGTGGAATTTCATTGGGCTGAAAGGCAAGTGTTCCACAAAACATATAAATTGCTGATTCTTTTTTGATACATCATTACATGTTAAATCTATTGTCATGTCTACTAAGATCAAGTAAAGACATTAAACTTCTCTTATGAAGAACGCACCTAAAGATACATTACAATACCTTCTTATATCATTACAGTGACCGTTTGACCACTATAGCCAGACATGCGTTTTGTGTCAGTACAGGACATCCTTTATCAGGTCTAAATACACCTTCAGTTTTACACATACTTACTCGCCCTCTGTAGGCCTCCAGGTTTGTGTAGTAGTCCGTGATATTTTTGAACTTGTTAAGAAACCATCTGTCAATCTTTGTCAGTTCATACAGTTTATCAATTGTGTAGTTCTGTTTTAAAGCAGCAGACAGCACAAAAATGCGCTGGTCAGTAGGGTTCTGAAGTTCCTGCAATAGCAAACATTCAAAATATGATTGCAAATACATTGTTGGAGATCGAATATTGTAGTCACTAATAATGGCAGATCTATGTGATATCAGACTACAGGAATCAGTAACAGAGTTTGAAGGCTTAGTACTGTATATATAGTATACATGTATTTATCATATTACCTATACAGACACAACATCATTATATTTTTGATGGGTAACTAGTTTGAAGCCATTTAGGTTCAATTACACAAAACATGTAGTAACTTTGAAGAAATATTTCACACAGATCTATATTTGTTAACTGTAATGATTGATATTTATATCAATAATGAAACTAGTGTCATGTTATGAAAGTCCTGAAATATTCTTTCAAATGTTACAAATCCTGTATTAAGATTTCCCAAAGAGTTCTTTGCCTCTGAAAATTTTGACAATACTCTGCATTTGTTGAGCCTTCCAGTACAATTGTACCTATGGTTCCATTTCCCTATATTACAAAACTTGATTCCATCTTTATTTTTTAGCATCACAGAAATAATGAACCAAGTATAAATGGTTGCTTAAATTTCTTGTTATCTTTGCTAGTAAACAGGTTATCACTGTATTATAAACATCTGCTTTTTCTCAGAAAAAAAAAGTTTTCTCACAGAAAGTGATGACAAAATCTATATCTGCTTATAACTCTGAAAATAAACGAAAAAATAAAAACAACATCTGAAACCTGTTTTAAGATTTCTATTCAATGGCACTTTTATCAATCCAATGACTCTGAACTTCTCAAGGGAAACCCAGATATAATCCCCAATTCATATAATCTTAACCAGCAGCCATGCAGAACAGATAAACACTTCGGTTAGTAAAGGATTTCACAGCACTCTAACCCTGCATTCATCACTCAATCATCAACGATTACTCAAATCAAGTCTGTTTAAAGTTATATGTGCCGTATTTTTCATACTCACGAATTAAGATAAGCTTTAGATATGTAATTCATCACCAAAAATTATTAACATTTGGAAAATTACAGTACTTTCAATGCATTGGTTTTAATTTCACAACTATAAATAAGAGCAGAAAATGATTTTAGCAGTACTGCCAAAAATCATTATAGGTATACATCTATAGTAAAGCGAAATGAGTACCTACGGTCAGACCATGAAGCCAAATTGTGGTCTACAATTTCATTTCACATTTTTACAATGTTATTAGTAATTATAAAGTGATTTCTGCAGGAAAGTTTCCATCTAAATATACATGAAGGCATAAAAAACAACAATTTTCCAGTACATAATTTCTGTGTTGTAACAAACGTTTATAAGACATTTGAAGCCATTTGAATGGTTTTCACGGCTTAATTAATCAAACCATATGATTTTCAATAGATTAACGAAGAAAAATCAACATGCCAAAATTTTCGCCCAGTTACGGCACATATAACTTTAAAATTCAGGTTTCATGTAATGATCAATTTCATTACTGTTTCCTTACAAACACCTGGTTATGTTAAAATCAGCTATTCCAACCAAATATAGAATATTTTTTATGTAATATATGCATTCAAGCAGAAGTATCCTTTCTGTTAGGTAAAACTTAGTATACATCATGATGTTTTCTATTTTGACAATCCTAAATTCACTTAAATATGGGTTTTGGCCCATTTTTATCATTTTTTTTTCTATTTAAATAATTTTACATTTTTACACTTTTTAAAAAAAAAGTCAGAAATGAGCATTCCTATTATTAATGGTTCATGATGATCAAACTGAAGTGATATGGAAATATAACTAGCCTTTGAAAAGAAGAGTTTCTTTAACTTATTTCCCTGTAAGGACATATTTGAACTCTTTTTAGGTTTTGAGGCAGGAACAATTATAACATTTCATGGGTAAAAGAGGTAAGCTAGTGATTTTCTAAGGGAGATAGAGGGCGGGAATTAAGGCAAGGTTATTTGGTTGAAATGAGGAGATTAATATCAGGATATGGGAAAGAGGACCATGAGCAATTTCTAGCAGAAAAGTTTCTCTTTTACCACACGGTAGCACAGTATATCATTTCATTGCACACCATACCATTCAACACACAGGATATTTATACAATCAAAGCATATGTGATACCATAGGCTTAACGCTTCGATTTGATTTTTCCTAAAATCAACAGCTAGTCATTTAACAAGAGGCCCATGGGCCTTAACGGTCACCTGAGTTAGAATATATAATGAAACAAATAATGAAACAAATTAAAGACATATAAACACTATATGCTGGGCCTTGAAATTGGTCAGTGATTATTAAATTTGACTTTTTAGACTATGAATAGTATTTGCTTCCATCAAACCTGTGAACTTAGAGGTATTTTTTGAAATTTTAATCATTTTGACCCTGTTTGGTCCTGCCCCTTTGGTCCCCCAGGAGGTCATCAAGGACGGATATGAATGTTAAAATGCTATATCTTGGTTTAAGTTTGGCTAATTTCCTATGAAAATTGAGCAAATAATGTTCACAAATATGTTTTTCCTATATAAACTAAAGTTAACTTGACCCTTCACCAGGGGGTAACGTGAGACCCCAAGGTCATATAATTCACAATTTTTATAAAACACTTAAGACCTTTCCATCTATAATTATTTAATTCTACTATTTCCAGAATTTCAGAATATTTTTGAAGTTTTAGCCTATTTGACTTTTTTTGGCCCCGCCCCTCTGTCCCCAGGGGGTCGGCCTGGACCAATATGGATATGATATTAAAATGCTATCTCAGGCTAATAATTCTAACCAAGTTGGACTAGTTTCCAATGAAAATTGAGCAAAAAATGGTCATAAATGTGTTTTCCCTATATAAACTATACAGAGGATTCCGCTTATTTGAATAAGTCATTTTCCAGAAGAAATTATGCAAATATAACCGGAGTATTCGAATAGGCGGAGATGGCATTTTGCACCTTCGTTTGACCTCGCACATATGTATGTGAACAGGCAAATAGATATTGTTTCGTTTAATTGATAAATATGTAAATTATTTACACTTAAAACGAACAACAAGTTATTATTTTCGAAGTTGTAAATCTATTTTAATTGTTTAATAACAAAAAATATTCCAATATTAGATTCTTGTTTACGTTAGATCGACATGTGAATATTTGAGAAACTGCTAAACGATCGATATCAAATGCAATAACTGAACAGGATTGAATTTGTGTCTACAATTCTGAACCTAAATAGGTCTAATAAACAAAGGAGAAGGTAAGTTAAGACTCAAAAATGGCCTCAAAATTAATTCTCCAGTAAAGATTAACATATTTTGTCATATAACAGTTGAATACATTTGCTAACACATTACATCCCGAAAATATCCCGCAAGTGCCAATTATGTTCACTATGACGTCATCAACATGCAATTTCCTGCCATTTTTAAAAAAAATCCTTGAAAAATCATACTTTTTGAGTGGTTTTCTCTAAAAATGAATGTGGCCGCCTTCGTGGAGCAGAAAGAGATTTTCACACGTTGTGTATCGTGTATTTACGCATATCCATGCAAAATACAATGTTGCTCCAAGGTGGCGGCCAAATCCATTTCAAGCCTTCTCTAACCTAAAGATGAAGAATTTCTAGCAAAATTTGGCAGGAAGAGGAAAATCATCAATTTGATGACGTCATAGGTGGAGCACATCGTGTACATGGTTATAAAAAGTTATGTTTTGTTGAATGGCAAGTATGAGAGTATTTATTGGTGTGAAATTGATGTTGATCAGAGTTAATATTTTTCGGCCTGAAAAATTAAGGCATAATACTGGTCCTATCATATCTACTCCTTTACGTACATTTGCCTGGCAAAATGAACTTACGATCGTGATTAAACTTCAAAGTGCCGATCAACTAGTAGTGTTGTTTTTACACATGTGTATGAATTCGAAAATGGCGGCAGGTGGTGAAGCCATGCGTTCACTGGACCTAAATGTGTTTTGAGAATTCTCTCTGTATTGTTGATCTATACGGCTTGATAACATTTCAGAAATTAATATTCAAGTAGCAATGAAACAACGTAGCAAGTATCTTTTGTATCCTACATACTGTACGAAACTTGCGGTAGTCATTGCAAGCCGACTAGGAAGCATAGTTTCTCCAACCGATCGCAAACTAAGGTACGTCACGTTAATAAATAAACATATTTGAAAGTGCAAATGCTTTAATTAGATGTTTGAGTCAGTGATTATACTAAAGTTATGATCAATCGTAACAGCATCGAATACCTTTGCAGATTCATGCATACAATAACAAGCCATACAATAACGTTAATCTGTCACCATGATGATTTCTAGTAAAAGCAAAGTATCTTGAAACTTATATCGGCGAATTTCGCTAAAAATATATTGCAAAATTGAAAAATACTCGATTTTATTTGTAGAATTTCCCGAATATTTTATTCAAATAACCGGAGGTCATGTAAAAGTCTATGCAAATACAAGGAGTTAGATAAAGAAGGAAAAAATCAGGACCGCAGAATTTTATGCAAATAACCTATCTATCTATAATTACATGATTCTACTATATCCAGAATTTTAGAATATTTTTGAAGTTTTAGCCTATTTAACCCTTTTTTAGCCCCGCCCCTCTGCCCCCATGGGGTCGGCCAGGACCAATATGGATATGATATTAAAATGCTATCTCAGGCTAATAATTCTAACCAAGTTTGACTCATTTCCTATGAAAATTGAGCAAAAAATGCTCATTAATGTGTTTTCCTATATAAACTATAGTAAACTTGACCCCCTCCCCAAGGGGAAACAGGAGATCCCAGGGTCATATAATTTACAATTTTTATAAACAAACTTTAAGACCTTTTCATCTATAAAGTGTATTTGATTATACCATTTCCTAGAATTTTAAAAGAATATTTTTGAAGTTTAAGCCTGTTTGACCTTTTTTGGCCCCGCCCCTCTGCCCCCAGGGGATCAGCCTGGACCAATATGGGTGTGTTCTCCATTTGCCCACTTTTTAGAGAACAAAGAAAAGTTTTGGTATAGGAGAACAATGGAAAACCAATTATAGTCAGTTCCATAATAATTTTTACCTGTGCTTTCCTGTGTTCGTTTACCTGAGCTACCTCTAGTTTATCAAAAGTGGGGAAATAGATAGAGAGATATCGATATATCTGTATACAATACAGTACTATATAATATTTTGTGCGCTTTGACAGACAAATATAAATGATATCTTATGTTACATCTTTATAAATTTCACCATTGGAATGGTGTATTAAAGAACAAAATTTCATCCAAGTTTTAGGAGAATTAAATGTCAGATTTTTTTTTACAAACTGTTGCAATTTCAAGAATTAGTTAAAGACAGTGGCATGTGCACTTGTGTACAATGTAGCTATTTAGTACATCACATGATAATTACTAGGAATGCGATTGGATAACAGCTATGATCTATTTTGCGACAGTTCCCTGTCCTTCTTGACTACAGGAGACTATACCTGACTACGGGAACTATACCAAAGTATAGTCCCCCGGGAATGAGCACGCGACCAAATATATGACGTCATAATGAATGTCATGTGACGTACTAAATCTATTCTGCCTTTCCCTCGGAACAGTTCTCCTATGGTGTTGTCTGGCGAGGTATAGTCCCTCGTCGGTTTCTCCATAGTGTTGTCTGGCGAGGTATGTCCTCGTCTCGACCGGGACTACTCGCCAGACAACACCATAGCAGAACAGTTCCCTCTGGAAAGGGCCATAATAGAATCATAGCTACAGATCGATATAAAGGATATAAAGGATCTATAGGATGATACATGTAACAATATACATGTACATGAAGATTATATTATACAAATGCATATACATGTACGTTTGTACTTGTATTATAATATAATATATCATATACAGTTTTATACCCTATATATCAAACTGTACAGATCTAGATGTCTCGAAATTCAAATTCTACAGTGACAAGAATTTGCATGATTTGTCATGTATATATATGTATAGTGCGCATCCCTCCTATCACATTATAAACATCTAAGCATTTCTACAGAATATAGACTTCTGCAGATTGCAAATGGTTTGAGAGAATGTGAATGTTATTGAGATAATTGTTTAGCTAGTGATAGTTCGAACCCTTATTTTTTATAATAGATCATATTTCCGATAGTTCGAACATATCAAATTATGAAGGTAAGAGTAAGATTTTTGTCGGCAAAATGACTCAATGGGATTCCTAAAAATCACGATGTATTGCAGTATAAATATTTCAGTAGAATTGTCACAAAGGTGATTTCTAATGAAAGAGGCGTAAACATAAACTGCATGATTACATAATTATTACCATAAACTATTTTTGTAAATATGTTGAATGTGGATTATGTTATAAATGCCACTTAAGTTTATACGTGTATGTACCTCAATACATGTAGCTCGATATCCAAGAAGGTATATTTTGATTGAACTACAATTAGCAATTATAGTTATTATTTATGTGTTTTATATGTACAGGTATATATGTTTGTCAAAAAGAGAAAAAGGAATTTTGAAGTTTTGAAGTTAGACCAAATATTGATTTTACGTTTGATGTGTTAATTTATTTACTTATACATTATATATTATTATTATATTGTATATTTATTAATATGAAAAATCAATAACATAACTGACATCACAAAGAGTATCAAACCAAAAGATTTTCCATGTAATATTATTTCCATACATGTACATCAAGTTATACATAAATGATACCCTTATTGAATAAGTACAGTACGTATCACAGGTGAAATTCACAGGTAAACACACAGGTAAACCCAGGTTAACTTCTCTGAAATAGACTATAATCTTTGTCACAACATTCTGCTAATTATCAGATTATAAAAAGTGGGCAAATGGAGATACAGCCCCAATATGGATATGATATTAAAATGCTATCTCAGGCTAATAATTCTAACTAAGTTTGACTCGTTTCCAATGAAAATTGAGCAAAAAATGCTTATATAATATGCTTTCCCTATATAAAGTATAGTAAAACTTGACCCCCTCCCCAGGGGGAAACGTGAGACCCCAGGGTCATATAATTTCACACTTTTTGTAAGGACCTTAAGACCTTTCTATTTATGAAAATATTTGATTCTACCATTTCCAGAATTTTAGAAGAAGATTTTTGAAGTTTTAGCCTATTTGACCTCTTTGACCCCGCCCTAAGGCCCCTGGGGGTCAGTCATAGAAAATTTGTTAATAAGATTAAATGGCATCTCATACTGATAATTCTGACAACATTTGACTCATTTCTATTACAAATGACCAAATAATGTGCAAAAATGTGTTTTCTCAATATAAAGTATAGTAAACTTAACCCCCTCCCCAGGGGGAAACTAGAGACCCAGGGTCATATAATTCACAATTTTTGTAAAGGACCTTAAGACCTTTCTATCTATGAAGAGTATTTGATTCTACCACATCTGTGAGTAGAGAAGAAGATTTTTGAAATTTTACTCAATTTTACCCTTTTTGGTCCATCCACAGCCCCTGGGGGTAGGGACCATATAATTCACAATTTTGATGGCCTATGCCTTAGAAGGTTTGTGCAAAATTTCATTGAAATTGCTTCAGCAGTTTTGGAGAAGAAGTCGAAAAAAATTGTAAATATTTGTTACGGACATACGAACGGAACGACGACGACGCACGACGACGGACAAAGGCGATTAGAATAGGTAACTTGAGACTTCGTCTCTCAGGTGACCTAAAAATGTGTTTTCCCAATATAAACTTAGTAAAACTTAACCCCCTCCCCAGGGGGAAACTGAGACCCCAGGGTCATATAATTCACAATTTTTGTAGAGGGCCTTGAGACCTTTCTATCTATGAAGAGTATTTGATTCTACACACTTGTGAGTAGAGAAGAAGATTTTTGAAATTTTTACTCAATTTTACCCTTTTGGCCCTCCCACAGCCCCCTGGGGGGTGAGGACCATATAATTCACAATTTTGATTGGCCTTATGCCTTAGAAGGTTTGTGCAAAATTTCATTGAAATTGCTTCAGCAGTTTTGGAGAAGAATCAAAAAATGTAAATTGTTTACGACATACGACAGACGACGGACAAAAGGCGATTAGAATAGGTCACTTGAGACTTCGTCTCAGGTGACCAAACAAAGGCATTACTATCTACATATTATGCATATGCATGGTTGTATTGTTTTTTGTTGCGGTTCTTTTTTGGTGATTGCACTATATCAGGGCTCGACTTAACCATTGCCGCACTGCCCGGGGCAGGTCAGACCTCCTGTCGGGCAGGTCAGTTCGTCTGTGATTGCCCGACTGGGCAGGTGGATATTTTAGTGCCATTGATACTTGTTTAGGCTGATGTAGAGTTGATATCACAGTCCTAAGATACATTTACGGGTCATGTAACAAAATCTGAGCTATGAAGCTGTCTACACAGATTTATCGGTATAATTAGTCATGGTCAAACAGATGTTTAACCCCATGTAGTATACATGATGTGATAATTCAAGCGCTTTGATACACAGTCATAATGTAATTTGACAGAAAGCATGGCAAAAGAGCTTTGAGATTGATAGCAAATGGTAGGCCTAGCTCAAAAGCAATAGTATGGCAATAGTGGAAATCAAAAGTTTATCATTATATGCAAGAATCAAGATTTAATTATACATGACCAGCTTTTGACTGAAAATCAAGAAATTTATAAGTTTTCTCGCCATGCCGCTATTCACACCTAGTCTGCTCAAATCGATCTTTCCCTATCGGTATTTTACAGTTTTTGCTTGTAGAATATTGTTAGCTAAGACACCTGTTCTTCTCGTTAATAATCACCGATATTGTGTGGACTAAGAAGAAGATACATCAAAGCAGATTTGAAGTGTCAGTGGAGTTATTAGGTCTGGAAGGTTCCTGATAATTATCACTTGCCGGACTGGTTCAGTAGCTAGGAACAATTTATTAGGACAGGACATATTTTGTTATATTTACTGCAGTGAATTATTAATTCTTCAATATGCTCATAGAACAAAAAATTAAGAAAATTCAAAAAGGAATCATAAATTAATCATAAAAATAGAAAATTGGTATCATTTTTCAATTAAATTTTATTGGGCAAGTCAAATTTCAGTCGGGCAGGTAGGTTTTTGTAGTCACCTGCCCGACAGGGCAAGTCTTAAAAAGTTAATGTCGAGCCCTGTATATGAAATACTTTTCTTGTGTGTTAGGCAGTGACTCATGTGATAGCAAGGTCACTTGTAGTAGGTATTGTCAAGGGAGTCCACTTGTGAAAGGCAGGAGTCATCTGGTATTTAGCAGGGTCCCTTTCGATAGCAGGGTCACCTTGTAGTAGCAGAGTCTCATGGTGATAGCTGGTCACCTTGAGAAGCGGGTTACTTTGTAATAAGCAGGATTCCACCTTGTGATAGGGGATTCTTATTTTTTTTACCGTGCTTCCTTGTTAAATATAATGATTTAAAACATAAGAACACCTGGTTTACATAACACGAGCAGCAGGGTAATGATCATGTTTCTGTCTAAGTGTTGAGTGGTAAGCCTTGACCAAATTATAGGTTCTCAGCTACCATATCCGCTTACGTTCTCTTGAACAAACCCGCATGTATAGAGTTGGAATAACCCACACCTTATTTTCGATGTGAGAGTTAGGTAACAGACATCAACATTCTCTGAAACCAACAGCAGGCTACAAGACATTGGTTGTGTCACAATCTATACCTTCGTTTTTTTAGAGATTAATACTTCTCCAAATATATACATGTTTATCACATAACTGTCTGTTAGCCATGCCATAGGGCCATGTCAATAAAATATGGTAAGAGTGTAAACTATGTGAACATCACAGGTAGTTTTGACGTCATATATTTTTTACATATTAGCGATGCATTATTGTTCCAGTAGACAGAAACGTCACGTTCGAGGCCGATTTCTACTATTTTTATATAGAAACAAAAATAAAAAGTTTCACTTATATTTATTTCAAACAAGCAGGCCAATGGGCTTAACGGTCATGCTGACTACCTGACATAGTAAGTTTAATTATATATGTGTCACTTGGTCAGGATCATGTCATAATCATTTTCAATTTCTTTCAACAAATTTATTTCAACAAGAGGCCCAGGGCCCTTAAATCTAGGAATTAATTAGATTAGTGTCATGTGTCCAACTAACAATACTTTGTCTGGAACCATGTCAGGATCATTTCGCTGCAAGTTTAGCCAAATCCTTCGGTAGAACTTGAGAAGTTGTTCAAATGTGTTTTCAAGATGGCGGCTGTGACGGCCATCTTGGATTTCGGATTGGACCGAAAAATAACAACACTTTGTCGGGACCATGTCAGGATCATTTCATGCAAGTTTCAGCCAAATCCCACTGGAAGAACTTGAGAAGAAGTTCAAGAATGTGTTTTTAAGATGGGGCGGCTGTGGCGGCCATCTTGGATTTCGGATCGACCCGAAAAATAACAACACTTGTCGGGACCATGTCAGGATCATTTCAGGCAAGTTTCAGCCAAATCGCACCGGTAGAACTTGAGAAGAAGTTCAAAATGTGTTTTTCAAAAGGCGGCTGTGGCGGCCATCTTGGATTTCAGATCGACCCGAAAAATAACAAACACTTTGTCGGGACCATGTCAGGATCATTTCATGCAAGTTTCAGCCAAATCGCACCGGTAGAACTTGAAGAAGAAGTTCAAAATGTGTTTTCAAGATGGCGGCTGTGGCGGCCATCTTGGATTTCGGATCGGACCCCGAAAAATAACAACACTTTGTCGGGACCATGTCAGGATCATTTCATGCAAGTTTCAGCCAAATCGCACGCAGTAGAATCTTGAGAAGAAGTTCAAAATGTGTTTTCAAGATGGCGGCTGTGGCGACCATCTTGGATTTCGGATCGACCGAAAAAATACAAACTTTGTCGGGACCATGTCAGGATCATTTCATGCAAGTTTTCAGCCAAATCGCACCAGTAGAACTTAAGAGAAGTTCAAGTATGTGTTTCAACGATGGCGGCTGTGCGACATCTTGATTTCGGATCGACCGAAAGATAACAACACTTTGTCGGACATGTCAGGATTCAATTTCATGCAAGTTTCAGCAATCGACACAGTAGAATTGAGAAGAAGTTCCACAATCTGTTTTCAAAATGGCGGCTGTGGCGGGCCATCTTGGATTTCGGATCGACCCGAAAAATAACAACACTTGCGGGACAATGTCAGGAATCATTTAATCAATTTTCAGCCAAATCGCAGCGGTAAGAACTGAGAAGAAGTCAAAATTGTTTTGTCAAATGGCGGCTGTGCGCCTTGGATATTCGTCGCCCGAAAAATACAACACTGTTGTCGGGACATGTAGGATCATTTCATGCAGTTTCAGCAAATCGGCACGTAGAACTTGAGAAGAAGTTCAAAATGGTGTTTTCAAGATGGCGGCTGTGACGGCTATAACATTGGTTTCGGTTTCGACCAAAAAATAACAAACTTGTCGGACGCATGTCAGGATCAAAATTTCATGGCAAGTTTCAGGCAATCGCACCGTAGAACTTGAGAAGAAGTTCAAGTGTGTTTTCAAGATGGTGGCTGTGGCGGCCATCTTGGATTTTGGATCGACTCCGAAATACAACACTTTGTCGGGACGCATGTCAGGATCATTTCATGCAAGTTTCAGCAAATCGGCACAGTAGAAACTTGGGAGAAGTTCAAATGTGTTTTCAAAGATGGCGGCTGTGGCGCCATGCTTGGATTTCGATCGACCGAAAAATAACAAAACTTTGTCGGGACCTATGTCAGACATTCATTGCAAGTTTCAGCCAATCGCACCAGTAGAACTTGGAGAAGAAGTGTCAAAATGTGGTTTTTCAAAATGGCGGCTGTGGGGTGCCATCTTGGATTCGGATCGACCCGAAAAATAACAACACTTTTGTCGGACCATGTCAGGGATCAATTTTCATGGCAAGTTTCAGCCAAATCGCACCGGTAGAACTTGAGAAAGAAGTTTCAAAATGTGTTTTCAAATGGCGGCTGTGGCGGCCATCTTGGATTTGGATCGAGCCCGAAATATAAAACACTTTGTCGGGACCATGTCAGGATCATTTCATGCAAGTTTCAGCCAAATCGCACCAGTAGAAACTTGAGAAAGAAGTTCAAAATGTGTTTTCAAGATGGCGGCTGTGGCGCATCTTGGATTTCGGATCGACGCGAAAAATAACAACACTTTTGTCGGGACCATGTCAGGATCATTTTCATGCAAGTTTCAGCAAATCGCACGAGTAGAACTTGAGAAGAAGTTCAAATTGTGTTTTCAAAAATGGCGGCTGTGTGGTGGCCATCTTGGATTTCGGATCGACCCGAAAAATAACAACACTTTGTCGGGACCATGTCAGGGATCATTTTCATGCAAGTTTCAGAGCCAAATCGCACCGGTAGACACTTGAGAAGGAAAAGTTCAAAATGTGTTTTCAAGATGGCGGCTGTGGCGGCCATCTGGATTTCAAGATCGATCCCGAAAAATACAACACTTTTGTCGGGACCATGTCAGGATTAATTTCATGTAAGTTTCAGCCAAATCGCACCGGTAGAACTCGAGAAGAAAGTTCAAAGATGTTTTCAGAAAATGGCGGCTGTGGCGCCATCTTGGATTTTGGATCGACCCGAAATATAACAACACTTGTCGGGACCATGTCAGGATCATTTCATGCATTTCAGCCGAATCGCCGGTAGAACTGAGAAGAAGTTCAAAATGTTTTTCAAAATGGCGGCTTGTGCGGCTATCTTGGATTTCGGATTGACCCGAAAAATAACAACACTTTGTCGGGACCATCTCAGGATCATTTCCAGGTAAGTTTCAGCTCAATCCGCACTGGTCGAACTTGAGAAGAAGTTCAAAATGTGAAAAGTTAACGCACGGCGGACGGCGGAGCGGCGCACGGTGGGATCGACGACGGACGAACATGATGACTATAGGTATCCTGACCCTTCGGTCAGATTTGACTCTAATAAAAGTGAGTTGTGATAATTAGAATCTTACACTCTTGACTAAACGGCCTAAAAGGTTTGTGTGCATTAAAATTTTTGAACTCGTTTGATAAATTTCATTATCTACATAGCCACTCATGTAAGATCCTCGTATCTCTTTTGATATCAAAACAAAATTGTTTGATCTTTTTTCTATTTTATATCTTTTTTATATACAATATTTAACAAAATAAACATGATAGAAATCAGGAAAGATACATTATGTTAATGTTCAGAAGAAGTTTAAGTCTATAAATTTACTACATGGAGATAATTACCACCAGATATACACAATTGATAGGAAATCAGAGAAAACCTAGCTGTTCATACTGAAAAAATAATTTATTATTGTTGTACTTTCTCAGAAATAGTGCAACGTAAAACAAACTTCAAGAGCAAGTTTCATGATGACTGTCATGGAGTTCACAAGTGATCGACTTTCTTTGGTATGATATCCTACATCTTATTGATTGGCAATATTCAAATCATATATATAGGCATGTTAATTTTTACATCAAAAAGGGGAATAATAAATAGACGTCTTGTAATCTTATTAATGAAATTACAAGAGATCCCAGAGGGATATTGGCACCCACCAAAATATGTTTACGTCTGATAATGGAAAGAGAGATCTTTCTCTGCTTTTCAACTTTTACCACATATACTACATATGAAATTTGAGAAAGAGATCCTTTCAGTATTTTCTGAACAAACCTCATTTATTACATAGGACTAAGTTCCATTCAGATCCCCCCGCCAATGGAGATATCAAAGAGCTGAAGGGGGATTTATAAGTGGAAACATATGATCCACTAAAAACCCCTTGGACTACAGCCAGCGCACTTTAATTCCACTTATAGGTAAGGGGATAATAAGTAAATAGTGTTTTACCAACTTAGTTTTCCTTGTTCTCTCAATTTGCTTATGTAAAAGAAAGTGGTTTTTAAAGTAGGGTTAGCAACAACTTCAATCCATCACTATGTCGATATTTGTTTCTGTTTTTAATACTTATTTTCCACTTATAATACTTCTCATTATTGGCAAACTAATTTTGCCTACTAATTTCCACCTTGGAAAAGTTTAAGTCATATTTTGCAGATTGTTTAGACCAACTTATTTTCCACTTATACCATACTTTAATCTTTATTTGCAATCTAATTTTGCAACTTAATTTCCCATTGGAAAAGTTAAGTCATATTTGCAGACTGTTAGACACTTATTTTTCCACTTATAATACTGTAATCAATTATTTGGAAAAAAATATTTGGCTATAATCATCATAGATCATCCCATTAAACATGCCAATTTTAAATATTGTTTTTAACTATCAAGGATGTAATAATAATTAAATCATGTTAAACATTGTGTGCAATGTACTTAGCGCAGGTTACTTTTTTGGGGCTTGAAAATGCTGAAAAAACTCCATCTAGTAATATTTTGTGCATCAAAGTTTTGGACAAACAATGGTCATGGGGCTCACAAATCGATGTATAAAAAGTGGCGAATTTCATGCAAACATTCCAATCAATTCGCTTGACAACTTGTACAATCCAAGTGTTGTATTTGAGTAGAAATATACTAAATATTGCCATTGTTGTTTGTTTTCTTTTATTGGCCACCGTACGCTGACTGTCTGTGAAAGTATCTTAGCAGATGTCCAAATCATCGGCGGTCCAACCGTACTCCGTGCACTCCATAGAATGTTTATCAGAATATTTGAAAGATTATGATCTAGTTACTTAAAATTGTGACAATGAAGTAGATATTAGTGGTGTTGAAGATAATTAAACATACTTTAAAGAGGCAATCGAATAACGTTGCATGGCTTGCGATAATCACATTGTAAGGTGAACTCACTACGGTTACCAGAGTCCAAGCTGATGGCTAAATTATATAACAGTACGAGCTAAAATGTCCTAACCTTGTAGCTTGTTAGTTCTGCAAGTAATAAAATTGCATAACCACTTCCATGAAATCTTAAATATAGTCATTTTCGAGGGCATTTCTTATAAATCCACGTGTGTTTTTGACTTTTTTGCATCACTTGACTTTTTTGCACCGACGGCCCACAGGCCGGGAACGGTCCTTACTAAAAGGAGGCATTTTGGGCTAGATTGGCTTTAGGATTTTCATGGCCAATTTAACTAGAAATATGAAGATTCATAAAACACTAAATAAAGACATATAGTTCTTTAGCTCAAGTGAGTGTTTGATGCAATTTGAAGAATAAAATCTTTGTTTTTAAGTAGATACAACGACGCATTATTGATGATGTATATAGATCGATTAAGCTAACTAGCATTAGTTCACCACTCGGCTAACCAGTCACTCACAGGTGGCTATCATATGTTTGTGTTATAGGTGTCCCAACACTTATCCATATCAATTTTTATCCAGCTTTGGATTTAACAAACACGCAGAGGTTTATAGGGATGAAAATGATTTTGGTTAAAATTAGAGATTAAACACACGTGTAGTGAACATGTTCTCCAAACTGCATGCCGTAAACCCGATAGAATAGTAAAGGTAAACAATTTTGTCGTAAATAGGCAGTCAGCTGACACTGTGAGTAAACGATCTTTCCATCATCTATAAACAACAGGAATACTTGATTTGTTCACTTCATTCAGTTATCAACATTAAAGACTGGTCGAAATATTTGGATTGAAAGCTTCGACTGAGGCCAAAGTCTGCATGTCGGAAACCAAGGTAAACACTGTTGTCGTAAATGACACTGTCGGTGAATAAATTATCTTTCTACAAGGAATAACACCAGAACACTACATTAATGATCAACTAAACATTTCACAACTACCTCAGTTGAAGAATATTTGCGAAGGCCTCACGAGGCAAAGATTTGTTTAATTAAGATGTCACAGCAATGCACTTTGGCTGGGGAATCCCGACCGGGGAATCCCTTTTGTTGAGCAGTGACTTTTCGCGGAAAAAGAAGGTGTTTACGGAAGAATTTGAGAAATGTAAACAAACTCGGACTCTGCTGCAAGCGTACAGACGAGTTAATCAACTTGATGGGGTTTATTTCTATGTCTGTTAGCTGATTCATCAATCACAGCAAGTTTTACATTTTAGAATTAAGGTTACGTTTTAATTTTCACCATGATGAATTAGCTCAACTACCGGTTAACATGAAGCAGGGTCGTAATTTAAAATACCACAGAACCAAAATTTTCTTGCTTTGGTCAATAACTAAATCGACATCAATTACTGAAACATGGTTTAAATAACTAATGTATACAGTTTTATAATTTTTGGACAAATTTGGATGAGTTTGACGATCTTATTTTTTTTTTATTTTTTTGAATTCAACTGTTTCAGAAAGAAAATACTGAGGGTCTAATTTGTTTCTTTTTTATCAAAAAGTCTGTGTTTATGAGGATTGGTAACCAAATATTATGTTTGTACATCTTAAAGCTAATTATGAATTAAAAATGTAACTTGTAAATATGAATAATCTGTAAGTTATCTTCGGTGTTGGCACAGAAATTAGGCCTATTCAAATCGGTAACTGACTGGAAGGAGTAACAAGCCGGCAGCTACCGAGGGGAGATAAATCACAACTATGTGTAATGCCGGTGTCGTTCAGGTGGGAAGATATAAGAGCGCTCGAGAAATACCCTGGTGAATTCTTAGGTATAATTTGTAAACAAAGCTGCTAACAATTGATAATTGATTGCTGTATGAAAATACATTGAATATTTTGAAATACAAGCATTTTTATTGTCTATTAGCATATACATGTATTGAAAATTACTTAATTCAAATTGAATATGTGAAAATTTATTTTCAAATTGGATAGTCTTATATTGAGAAAGGTTTTAGAAAAGAAGATATATATTTAAATTACCTTCATTTAAACTTAATATAAATTTTAATTATTTGTTTTACATTTTGGAATTTTAATACAGTTATTATCGATTATTATTTATGTCTAAAGATCTAGTAATTTTCTTAATGAAATTTACTATTGGTGGCTTCCCATGCAATAGCTTGTGGATGAATGCATTCATATAATTTTTTTTCAGGAATAACCAGAATGGCGGCAGGAAAAGAGAACAACCACAGTACGTTTGACTGATTTTTGGAAGATTAATTTGCACCAGTCCGATCAGCTTTCATCTTTATCATTGGTAAATTAAATATACCAAATATGGTAAGGCATTGTGATAAATGTTTTGTGACAAAAAGGCAACTAATCATTACAAGTGTAATCATAATCTAATTGAAAAAACACAACCCTATTACATCATTCTAATATGTTACTCCTTCGCTGGTTTTTGATTTTTAACAATTCATAAATGAATTATTTAAATTTGGTTTGGCTATCTTTTCATTCTTTTTTTTTTTACTTTCACCAGGTTTTCTGTACATGTGCATGATTGGAGTTAAAAATGAGAAGACACTTCCCCATGCAGGAATATACAGTACAAAAGATGAGATTATCATTGGTGTGGTGTAATAATCCGCGATACCATATAAGATTGGAACCTCCAGAGCCGTAATCACTTAGTCAAAATCAGCAATACCAGTACGAATGGATAGATTGGAAAGTTCGGACCCTGTCCGAGCTATTATAAACGGTGTGACAGTTTAAGAAATCAATATTTTAGTTTTAGTAACTTTGTGATTACGAACTTAACAAAAGTCGTTAAACTCGAAAGTTTAAACTTGGAGGGCGGAGAAAAATATGGTAGTCACAGACCTACAACTTTTAAGTGTTCATTGATAATGCTGGTTTTTTCTTTAATTCTTTATAATTCATTTATGCCAAGAAGATGAGTTGGGAAGGTATGTTATCTTCTGATAATGAATATTTTAACAGCTATGTATTCATACAAATAATTTGGATGTCTAATA
>SAYR01020726.1:70287-88990 GCA_004382745.1 Argopecten irradians irradians
AGATTGTGTGTACAAACAGTGGCAGGTTTCCAACACCTGTAGTTATCCGAATACATTTTTTTTATAATTTTCACAGTGTCATAAATGGCCTTAGAGAAAGGTTCTGATATTGTAACCACATCAGCCCAAAGGCAGGATCTATGGAATGGACTGGGGATGGTATGAATCAATACATGTTTCACGAGATTCTACGTAAGATGAAATTGCGGGGGTGCATACTTCCTCGGTTTATATATGAAACTTTGATTCTTGTTGGCCTGGTGGCAAGGGCTTAGTGATCTCCTAGGGTGTTTGGGGGGATGGTAACACCATACCAATTGTAGTTGTATGATAGTGATTTTAACAGAGGTTCACAATCATTAGAGGAATGGTCACTGTGGCCTGCAACGACTCTAGTCACTAGGGACGAATCGGTCAACTAGTGGTCAAAGAAAGGACAGTTCCTGAGATCTGTACTTTCCTGAATGGCAGGTTGCAAAGTAGCTAGAAAAGGCATGGGTCACACTTCAATAGGCACAACTGTGGACTTTTTAAACAGGTGGGTGAAATAATAATGCTAGAACTCATTTTAATCCGGACGCTATGATTTCATTCCTATCATAGTCTGTGTTATCTCAAACATAAAGTAGCTAGAATCTACTAAAATGTCGTGCCTATAGATGAAGTGTCGGCTTTTTCGAGCACTGCCTGTCTCCATTGGTCAACGCAGTAGACGCATTCCTAGATCTGTTGACGCATAAAATCTACAGATTGTTAATGTGCAAAACAAGGTTTTAATATATATGACATGACATTAATATCTTTAGACTCATAGCTCTAGCTATTCAATGAGATGACCGGAGTGGATTAAAGAAGTAGTTGCTCACTACTTTTGTAGTTGACTTTGAATCCCACAGTCAAATGACCATTCCTCAGATTGTCTCCGACCAGACTAAGTGTGTACCATTTTAATCCTAAGATTGGCTTCTGCTTTGGCCGTTGTGACCGTTCATTCTACTTTTTCAGATTGTCTGACGGTTATCCGATACTTGACCAGTGTGTGCCATTCTAATCTGTTGACGACGTGACCGATTCCTAGATCTGTTGATGGCAACAGGATAATCCACCGGGCTCATCTTCAGATTTTTTCAAAACAAACGACGGGTGAATACTTACATATCATCGAAGTGACCATATGCCTTTCCGGCTTAAGGTTATTTCAGGTTGACGCTAAGTGCAAATGGCGAATAGCCATACTCTCCCTCTCAGGCACACGATCTAGAGTTGACATTCGACTTTCTTAATAGCTCTAATTCAATGAAGAGTGAACCAACAATCACACGAGAGTTCAAAACGTCAAATTAGGCAAATAATTTATACAGTTGAAGGGTAGAGCGATAGATGACAAACTTAAACATTACATACTAAAAAATACCTGATACCTGAATGGACAGAGCAAGGCAAACAGTAAGATCATGCTAAGTAGAATATATTACAAGGTGGCAAAAAGCCTAAAAATATAAAGGGCAAGTATTTGATTATGAACATATTGGTATAGCGGGGATCTATTTTTTCTAGTCAAAGGAGCAAGTTTTGTATTGGCATTCCTGGGCTTTAATCCGCGGGGGCTATGTCACTAAGATACATACGGTTAAGGCAGGGTTAGAACCATTCCTGGTGACATTCTGGGCTATTATGATCTGTTGACGGCACAGTGACCATTCCTAGATCTGTTAGATCACAGTGGATCATGGGAGTCCTAGATGAAAGATTGATACACGTGATTTCCTAAAGCTAGATGCGTTTTGGGAAAGATAGAAACAGGGTAGGCATCTTCAGCTTTTCTCTTTTAAAGAATATGGCGTGTTGAGAACATTAGTCCGAGTTCTGAGAGCACCGGATGTGGTGCGTTCTTGTATAAATATTTTGCTCTCCTGAATTCTGTTGACGTGCTTCAAACAGTGTACAAGATGTTATAGAGTCAGCATTCTGACAAACCATATACAAGTTGTACAACCAGTGAGCGAGTAGCAGTAGATAGTCCCCAGAGATTACGTTGGAACAGTTGGGAGGGCCATCTGATCCTAGAATCACGATATAGAGCACTACTGTGACATGACTCTAAGATCGTTGATCTATAGTGATCATTACGTGAAGATATTGTGATGTGATCTCTGGTTTCAACAGGGGATAGCTAGATAGTTAGGTACAGAGTTGACATTTCACTACGATTAGTTGACACAGTCGACATTCCAGATCAGTTGATCACAGTGACGACCTGGATTTATAGGCTTTTTGCATTCATTCTAGATTGTGATCACAGTGACATCTCTAGATTGTGACGAGTGCATTCATAGATAAAGTTGACCCAAGGTATTCTTAGATTTCATGGCGTTTGACATAACAGTGGCCATTGGGCTAAGAGATATTCTGTTGACGCACAGTTACAATTTCTAATCAGTGACTGCCAAGTGGACATTCCTAGATATGTGACACAGTGACCATTTCCTGATCAGGTTGACAACAGTGACATTCCTAGATTAGTGGACCGTGACGATTCTAGATAGTTGACACGCATAGATCTGTTGACCATTCTAGATCGTGACAGACTACTCTTGTGACCATTCTAGATCTGTTATGACTATTACAAAGTGACATTTAGATCCGTACCAAGTGCATTCCTAGATCAGTTGACCACAAGTGACGCATTCTAGATTGTTGACGACAGTGACCATTTCCTAGTATAGTGAAACAGTGACCATGTAACTAGATAGTGGCCCATTTATCTAGATTCGTGAGCCACAGTGCATTCCTAGATCTGTGGACCACCACAGTGACACTCCTTAATGAAATTTACAATTAAAATCCGGATATAAGGAGAACTTTGCATCTTACGAGAATGGCGGAGGTTCTAGAGGAGTAAATACGGATAAGCAAGTGTGACTTCTTAGTTTATGGGAATAGGACGGAAGGTCAACTTCTTGTTGTTGTTTACAATAGATAGATTGCAATGCAGTGTGAACTAGTAAGGTTTGGAGATTGTATAGATAGTGGACTGAGTAGAATATAATTTTGTTTATTTTTGTGATAAAGAACACAGGCATATAAGTGGCGATTCTCGGTGGTAATACATTTTGTAGTAGTCCTGAATCGGAGAGTACTGCCCGATACCAAACCGGTGTTCGGGATTAATCCAGTTTCGAGTAGCTGCTTCAAACCAGTTACAACTCCCGTCATATACTACAGCTCGTCTAAAGTCTAATCTGTGTCAGGGCCAGGATATTCGGGCTATCTACTGCTCCGTGGACAACTTGTATATTTGGATGGGCTTGGATGCTTGAAGTTGAACACGTAGCAATAGTGATTTATCATAGAACGCACCTAAGACGCGAACATTTGCTATTTTCAAATTGAAGCGTTTTACACGAGCGTAAATAGCGTCAGCATCCAGCTTTATGTTACATTAGCTTCGCCTGGTTAAAAGAAGGATATCTAAACTTTCTTGACTATAAAAATCACGGGCTATAGTACGCACATATGTTATATACCTGCTTATATTTTTAGGCTTTTTTGCCTTGTTGTTATATCTACTTGAGCAAATTTTCTTTCTTTCGAGTTATCAATAGAGGCTTTTTTAGTATGGTAATTTGTATTTTAAGTTTGGTATTAGGGCTAAGCTTCAACTTTAAATTTATGCCTCCTAATTGACTTTTGGAACTTTCTTTGTCGTTTTTTTCTATGAAAATATAATGTAACGACAGTCGATGTTGCTCCGAATATAGGGCTGTCGCCATTTTGTTACACATACATTCGGAACATATCGATTATTTAAGTTACGTTTTGTTGAAAATTTGAAGGAGTCCTCCGGTGGATATCGCGCGCGCGCACTTGTCAAGACGATAAACAGGAAAAAGTGGAAAAAGACGAGAAGCAATTAAAACTAGGCTGGGATTGCTGGATTCAAAAGGTTTGCATGTCCCCGTAATTTAAATTTAGGTCCTATATATAAAAACTTAGTTTTTATGATTAACAATTTCAATTTTATGGGTCTACCAAATGAACAGGTTTGTCCGAAAAGCCGCACTGTGCCACATAGGCACGTACATTTTAGTAGATTCTAGGCTAATGTTATGTTTGTAGCGGAAAAGATTCACCACTTGGAAAAGTCAGTCAGACAAGGTGATATATTTTGCGGTCACGAAAAGGTGAACATCTCAATATAATACATACATGTATTTTCAACACGGGAACTTCAATAATATTAAAACGATTCCCAATATTTTACATGATTGATTCCCCATCCATCATAGATCTGCTTGGTATTTTTTTCAGGCTGAAATTAAATTAAAAAATCGGGCCATCTTGGATTTTAACATTTAAAAAAATCACAATGTTGTTGCTCTTAAGCTGATAAACATTTTGTTATAACAATTATGATGCAAAGTTGTTCCAGAATAATAACAAGGAGTTGACTTCCAAAGTAAGGTCATGGGCCAGGTTACTAAAGTCAAAGCTGTCAGGTCAAAGTGGTTAAAAAAAAAATATTTTCTCATGAACATTTTGCTACAACATTTATAATGAAGCAGAGTTGTTCAGAATTAAACAAGAAGTCAACTCACCAAAGTTTTGACTGACCAAAGGTAAGATCATGGGGTCACTGCATCAAAGGTTGTGGACACATTTTCCATTTTTGGACTTATTAACAATTTGTTATGACATAATAAATAAAATTATTCATTGCTTAATATATTAATTAAAGTCAATATGATTTGAATCAAAATGGCTACATGATATGATTAGAATCAAAAAGGCTGCAAATCAGTCATCTTGGCACGTCAGACACATAGCGGGGCCCTTTCTGACGTGTCAGTGTTCTAGTTATATCGTATACAGTTGTATACCCTATATATCAAACTGTACAGATCTAGATGTCTCGAAATTCCAATTCTACAGTGACAAGAATTTGCATGATTTGTCATGTATATACATGTATAGTGCGCATCCCTCCTATCACATTATAAAAATCTAAGCATTTCTACAGAATATAGACTTCTGCAGATTGCAAATGGTTTGAGAGAATGTGAATGTTATTGAGATAATTGTTTAGCTAGTGATAGTTCGAACCCTGATTTTTTATAATAGATCATATTTCCGATAGTTCGAACATATCAAATTATAAAGGTAAGAGTAAGATTTTTGTCGGCAAAATGACTCAATGGGATTCCTAAAAATCACGATGTATTGCAGTATAAATATTTCAGTAGAATTGTCACAAAGGTGATTTCTAATGAAAAGAGGCGTAAACATAAACTGCATGATTACATAATTATTACCATAAACTATTTTTAGCTCACCTGGCCCGAAGGGCTATGTTATAAATGCCACTAAAGTTTATACGTGTATCCAAGAAGGTATATTTTGATTGAACTACAATTAGCAATTATAGTTATTATTTATGTGTTTATATGTACAGGTATATATGTTTGTCAAAAAGAGAAAAAGGAATTTTGAAGTTTTGAAGTTAGGACCAAATATTGATTTTACGTTTGATGTGTTAATTATTTACTTATACATTATATATTATTATTATATGTATATTATAAATATGAAAAATCAATAACATAACTGACATCACAAAGAGTATCAAACCAAAAGATTTTTCCATGTAATATTATTTCCATACATGTACATCAAGTTATACATAAATGATACCCTTATTGAATAAGTACAGTACGTATCACAGGTGAAATTCACAGGTAAAACACAGGTAAACCCAGGTTAACTTCTCTGAAATAGACTATAATCTTTGTCACAACATTCTGCTAATTATCAGATTATAAAAAGTGGGCAAATGGAGATACAAGCCCCAATCATGGATATGATATTTAAAATGCTATCTCAGGCTAATAATTCTAACTAAGTTTGACTCGTTTCCAATGAAAATTGAGCAAAAAATGCTTATAAATATGCTTTCCCTATATAAAGTATAGTAAACTTGACCCCCTCCCCAGGGGGAAACGTGAGACCCCAGGGTCATATAATTCACACTTTTTGTAAAGGACCTTAAGACCTTTCTATTTATGAAAAATATTTGATTCTACCATTTCCAGAATTTTAGAAGAAGATTTTTGAAGTTTTAGCCTATTTGACCTCTTTTGACCCCGCCCCTAAGGCCCCTGGGGGTCAGTCATAGAAAATTTGTTAATAAGATTAAATGGCCATCTCATACTGATAATTCTGACAACATTTGACTCATTTCCTATTACAAATGACCAAATAATGTGCAAAAATGTGTTTTCTCAATATAAAGTATAGTAAACTTAACCCCCTCCCCAGGGGGAAACTAGAGACCCCAGGGTCATATAATTCACAATTTTTGTAAAGGACCTTAAGACCTTTCTATCTATGAAGAGTATTTGATTCTACCACATCTGTGAGTAGAGAAGAAGATTTTTGAAATTTTACTCAATTTTACCCCTTTTGGCCCCTCCCACAGCCCCCTGGGGGGTGGGGACCATATAATTCACAATTTTGATTGGCTGAAAGAAAGAGTATTCTTTAACTTATTTCCCCTGAATGACATATTTGAACTCTTTTAGGTTTGAGGCAAACACAATTATAACATTTCATGGTAAAAGAGTAAGCTAGTGATTTTCTAAGGAGATAGAGGGCGGAATTAAGCAAGGTATTTGGTTGAAATGAGGGATTAATATCAGGATATGGCAAAGAGGACCATGAGCAAATTCTAGCAGAAAAGTTCTCTCTTTTACCACACGGATAGCACAGTATATCATTTCCATTGCACACCATACCATTCAACACACAGATATTTATACAATCAAAGCAATGTTGATACCATAGCTTAACGCTTCGATTTGATTTTCCTAAAATCAACAGCTAGTCCATTTAACAAGAGGCCCATGGGCCTAACGGTCACCTGAGTTAGAATATATAATGAAACAAATAATGAAACAAATTAAAACATATAAACACTATATGCTCGGCCTTGAAATTGGTCAGTGATTATTAAATTTGACTTTTTAGACTATGAATAGTTATTGCTTCCATCAAAACCTGTTGAACTTAGAGGTATTTTTTGAAATTTTAATCATTTTGACCCTGTTTGGTCCGCCCCTTTGTCCCCCAGGAGTCATCAAGACGGATATGAATGTTAAAATGCTATATCTTGGTTTAAGTTTGGCTAATTTCTATGAAAATTGAGCAAAATAAGTTCACAAATATGTTTTTCCTATATAAACTAAAGTTAACTTGAGCCCTTCGCCAGGGGTAACGTGCAACCCCAAGAGTCATATAATTCACAATTTTTATAAAACACTTAAGACCTTTCCATCTTATAATATTTAATCTACTATTTTCCAGAATTTCAGAATATTTTTGAAAGTTTTAGCCTATTTGACTCTTTTTGGCCCACCCTCTGTCCCCAGAGGGGTCGGCCTGGACCCAATATGGATATGATATTAAAATGCTATCTCAGGCTAATAATTCTAACCAAGTTGGACTAGTTTCCAATGAAAATTGAGCAAAAAATGTCATTAAAGTGTTTTCCCTATATAAACTATACAGAGGATTCCGCTTATTTGAAAAGTCATTTCCAAGAAGAAATTATGCAAATATAACCGGAGTATTCGAATAGGCGGAGATGGCATTTTTGCACCTTCGTTTGACCTCGCACATATGTATGTGAACAGGCAAATAGATATTGTTTCGTTTAATGATAAATATGTAAATTATTTACACTTAAAACGAACAAACAGTATTATTTTCGAAGTTGTAAATCTATTTTAATTGTTTAATAACAAAAAATATTCAATATTAGATTCTTGTTTACGTTAGATCGACATGTGAATATTTGAGAAACTGCTAAACGATCGATATCAAATGCAATAAACTGAACAGGATTGAATTTGTGTCTACAATTCTGAACCTAAATAGGTCTAATAAACAAAGGAGAAGTAAGTTAAGACTCAAAAAATGGCCTCAAAATTAATCTCCAGTAAAGATTAACATATTTGTCATATAACAGTTGAATACATTTGCTAACACATTACATCCCGAAAATATCCGCAAGTGCGCAATTATGTTCACTATGACGTCATCAACATGCAATTTCCTGCCATTTTTAAAAAAAATCCTGAAAAATCATACTTTTTGAGGTTTTCTCTAAAAATGAATGTGGCCGCCTTCGTGGAGCAGAAAGAGATTTTCACACGTGTGTATCGTGTATTTACGCATATCCATGCAAAATACAATGTGCTCCAAAGGTGGCGGCCCAAATCCATTTCAAGCCTTCTCTAACCTAAAGATGAAGAATTTCTAGCAAAATTTGGCAGGAAGAGGAAAATCATCAATTTTGATGACGTCATAGGTGGAGCACATCGTGTACATGTTTATAAAAAGTTATGTTTGTTTGAATGGCAAGTTATGAGAGTATTTATTGGGTGTGAAATTGATGTTGATCAGAGTTAATATTTTTTCGGCCTGAAAAATTAAGGCATAATACTGGTCCTATCATATCTACTCCTTTACGTACATTTGCCTGGCAAAATGAACTTACGATCGTGATTAAACTTCAAAGTGCCGATCAACTAGTAGTTTGTTTTTACACATGTGTATGAATTCGAAAAATGGCGGCAGTGGTGAAGCCATGCGTTCACTGGACCTAAATGTGTTTTGAGAATTCTCTCTGTATTGTTGATCTATACGGCTTGATAACATTTCAGAAATTAAATTCAAGTAGCAATGAAACAACGTAGCAAGTATCTTTTGTATCCTACATACTGCTACGGAAACTTGCCGTAGTCATTGCAAGCCGACTAGGAAGCATAGTTTCTCCAACCGATCGCAAACTAAGTACGTCACGTTAATAAATAAAACATATTTGAAAGTGCAAATGCTTTAATTAGTAGTTTGAGTCAGTGATTATACTAAAGTTATGATCAATCGTAACAGCATCGAATACCTTTGCAGATTCATGCATACAATAACAAGCCATACAATAACGTTAATCTGTCACCATGATGATTTCTAGTAAAAGCAAAGTATCTTGAAACTTATATCGGCGAATTTCCTAAAAATAATTGCAAATTGAAAAATACTCGATTTTATTTTGTAGAATTTCCCAATATTTTATTCAAATAACCGGAGGTCATGTAAAAGTCTAATGCAAATACAAGGAGTTAGATAAGAAGGAAAAAATCAGGACCGCAGAATTTTATGCAAATAACCTATCTATCTATAATTACATGATTCTACTATATCCAGAATTTTAGAATATTTTTGAAGTTTTAGCCTATTTAACCCTTTTTTAGCCCCGCCCCTCTGCCCCATGGGGTCGGCCAGGACCAATATGGATATGAATATTAAAATGCTATCTCAGGCTATAATTCTAACCAAGTTTGACTCATTTCCTATGAAATTGAGCAAAAAATGCTCATTAATTGTTTTCCTATATAAACTATAGTAAACTTGACCCCCTCCCCAAGGGGAAACAGGAGATCCCAGGTCATATAATTTACCAATTTTTATAAACAAACTTTAAGACCTTTTCATCTATAAAGTGTATTTGATTATACCTTTCCTAGAATTTTAAAAGAATATTTTTGAAGTTTAAGCCTGTTTGACCTTTTTTGGCCCCGCCCCTCTGCCCCCAGGGGATCAGCCTGGACCAATATGGGTGTGTTCTCCATTTGCCACTCTTTTTAGAGAACAAAGAAAAGTGTTGGTATAGGAGAACAATGGAAAACCAATTATAGTCAGTTCCATAATAATTTTTACCTGTGCTTCCTGTGTTCGTTTACCTGAGCTACCTCTAGTTTATCAAAAGTGGGAAATAGATAGAGAGATATCGATATATCTGTATACAATACAGTACTATATAATATTTGTGCGCTTTTGACAGACAAATATAAATGATATCTTATGTTACATCTTTATAAATTTCACCATTGGAATGGTGTATTAAAGAACAAAATTTCATCCAAGTTTTAGGAGAATTAAATGTCAGATTTTTTTTTACAAACTGTTGCAATTTCAAGAATTAGTTAAAGACAGGCATGTGCACTTGTGTACAATGTAACTATTTAGTACATCACATGATAATTACTAGGAATGCGATTGGATAACAGCTATGATCTATTTTGCGACAGTTCCTGTCCTTCTTGACTACAGGAGACTATACCTGACTACGGAACTATACCAAAGTATAGTCCCCCGGGAATGAGCACGCGACCAAATATATTGACGTCATATAATGAATGTCATGTGACGTACTAAATCTATTATGGCCCTTTCCCTCGGAACAGTTCTCCTATGGTGTGTCTGGCGAGGTATAGTCCCCTCGTCGGTTCTCCTATAGTGTTGTCTGGCGAGGTATTACCTCGCCAGACAACACCATAGCAGAACAGTTCCCTCTGGAAAGGGCCATAATAGAATAATAGCTACAGATCGATATAAAGGATATAAAGGATCTATAGGATGATACATGTAACAATATACATGTACATGAAGATTATATATATACAAATGCATATACATGTACGTTTGTACTTGTATCTAATATATTAATTATATCATATACAGTTGTATACCCTATATATCAAAACTGTACAGATCTAGATGTCTCGAAATTCAAATTCTTACAGTGACAAGAATTTGCATGATTTGTCATGTATATATATGATTAGTGCGCATCCCTCCTATCACATTATAAACATCTAAGCATTTCTACAGAATATAGACTTCTGCAGATTGCAAATGGTTTGAGAGAATGTGAATGTTATTGAGATAATTGTTTAGCTAGTGATAGTTCGAACCCTGATTTTTTATAATAGATCATATTTCCGATAGTTCGAACATATCAAATTATGAAGGTAAGAGTAAGATTTTTGTCGGCAAAATGACTCAATGGGATTCCTAAAAATCACGATGTATTGCAGTATAAATATTTCAGTAGAATTGTCACAAAGGTGATTTCTAATGAAAAGAGGCGTAAACATAAACTGCATGATTACATAATTATTACCATAAACTATTTTTGTAAATATGTTGAATGTGGATTATGTTATAAATGCCACTTAAGTTTATACGTGTATGTACCTCAATACATGTAGCTCGATATCCAAGAAGGTATATTTTGATTGAACTACAATTAGCAATTATAGTTATTATTTATGTGTTTATATGTACAGGTAATATATGTTTGTCAAAAAGAGAAAAAGGAATTTTGAAGTTTTGAAGTTAGGACCAAATATTGATTTTACGTTTGATGTGTTAATTATTTACTTATACATTATATATTATTATTATATGTATATTATTAATATGAAAAATCAATAACATAACTGACATCACAAAGAGTATCAAACCAAAAGATTTTTCCATGTAATATTATTTCCATACATGTACATCAAGTTATACATAAATGATACCCTTATTGAATAAGTACAGTACGTATCACAGGTGAAATTCACAGGTAAAACACAGGTAAACCCAGGTTAACTTCTCTGAAATAGACTATAATCTTTGTCACAACATTCTGCTAATTATCAGATTATAAAAAGTGGGCAAATGGAGATACAGCCCCAATATGGATATGATATTAAAATGCTATCTCAGGCTAATAATTCTAACTAAGTTTGACTCGTTTCCAATGAAAATTGAGCAAAAAATGCTTATAAATATGCTTTCCCTATATAAAGTATAGTAAACTTGACCCCTCCCCAGGGGGAAACGTGAGACCCCAGGGTCATATAATTCACACTTTTTGTAAAGACCTTAAGACCTTTCTATTTATGAAAAATATTTGATTCTACCATTTCCAGAATTTTAGAAGAAGATTTTTGAAGTTTTAGCCTATTTGACCTCTTTTGACCCCGCCCCTAAGGCCCCTGGGGGTCAGTCATAGAAAATTGTTAATAAGATTAAATGGCCATCTCATACTGATAATTCTGACAACATTTGACTCATTTCCTATTACAAATGACCAAATAATGTGCAAAAATGTGTTTTCTTCAATATAAAGTTATAGTAAACTTAACCCCCCTCCCCAGGGGGAAACTAGAGACCCCAGGGTCATATAATTCACAATTTTTGTAAAGGACCTTAAGACCTTTCTATCTATAAGAGTATTTGATTCTACCACATCTGTGAGTAGAGAAGAAGATTTTTGAAATTTTACTCAATTTTACCCTTTTGGTCCCCTCCCACAGCCCCCTGGGGGTAGGGACCATATAATTCACAATTTTGATTGGCCTTATGCCTTAGAAGGTGTGCAAAATTCATTGAAATTGCTTCAGCAGTTTTGGAGAAAGAAGCGAAAATGTAAATTGTTTACGGACATACAACGGACGGACGGACGACGCACGACGACGGACAAAAGCGATTAGAATAGGTAACTTGAGACTTCGTCTCAGGTGACCTAAAAATGTGTTTTCCCAATATAAACTATAGAAACTTAACCCCCTCCCCAGGGGGAAACCTGAGACCCAGGGTCATATAATTCACAATTTTTGTAGAGGCCTTGAGACCTTTCTATCTATGAAGAGTATTTGATTCTACCACATCTGTGAGTAGAGAAGAAGATTTTTGAAATTTTACTCAATTTTACCCTTTTTGGTCCCTCCCACAGCCCCCTGGGGGTAGGGACCATATAATTCACAATTTTGATTGTCCCTTATGCCTTAGAAGGTTTGTGCAAAATTTCATTGAAATTGCTTCAGCAGTTTTGGAGAAGAAGTCGAAAATGTAAATTGTTTACGGACATACGACGGACGACGGACAAAAGGCGATTAGAATAGGTCACTTGAGACTTCGTCTCAGGTGACCAAACAAAGGCATTACTATCTACATATTATGCATATGCATGGTTGTATTGTTTTTTGTTGCGCTTTTTTGGTGATTGCACTATATCAGGGCTCGACATTAACCATTGCCCGACTGCCCGGGGCAGGTCAGACCTCCTGTCGGGCAGGTCAGTACGTCTGTGACTTGCCCGACTGGGCAGGTGGATATTTTAGTGCCATTGATACTTGTTTAGGCTGATGTAGAGTTGATATCACAGTCCTTAAGATACATTTACGGGTCATGTAACAAAATCTGAGCTATGAAGCTGTCTACACAGATTTATCGGTATAATTAGTTCATGGTCAAACAGATGTTTGTACACCCATGTAGTATACATGATGTGATAATTCAAGCGCTTTGAGACACAGTCATAATGTAATTTGACAGAAAGCATGGCAAAGAGCTTTGAGATTGATAGCAAATGGTAGGCCTAGCTCAAAAGCAATAGTATGGCAATAGTGGAAATCAAAAGTTTATCATTATATGCAAGAATCAAGAATTAATTATACATGACCAGCTTTTGACTGAAAATCAAGAAATTTATAAGTTCTTTGCCCATGCGGCTATTCACAACCTAGTCTGCTCAAATCGATCTTTCCCTATCGGTATTTTTACAGTTTTTGCTTGTAGAATATTGTTAGCTAAGACACCTGTTCATCTCGTTAATAATCACCGATATTGTGTGGACTAAGAAGAAGATACATCAAAGCAGATTTGAAGTGTCAGTGGAGTTATTAGGTCTGGAAGGTTCCTGATAATTATCACTTGCCCGACTGGTCAGTAGCTAGGAACAATTTATTAGGACAGGACATATTTTGTTATATTTACTGCAGTGAATTATTAATTCTTCAATATGCTCATAGAACACAAAAATTAAGAAAATCAAAAAGGAATCATAAATTAATCATAAAAATAGAGAAATTGTATCATTTTTCATTAAATTTTATTGGGCAAGTCAAATTTCAGTCGGGCAGGTAGGTTTTTTGTAGTCACCTGCCCGACAGGGCAAGTCCTTAAACAAGAGGCCCAAAGGGCCTTAACGGTCAGCTGACTACCTTGGCAATAGTAAATCTAATTTCATATGGTGTCATTTGTCAGGACCATGTCAGTGCATTTTCAATTTCTTTCAACAAATTTTATTTCAAACAAGAGGCCAAAGGCCTTAACATGTAGGAAATTAATAAGATATAGTGTCATGGAGCCATCTTCGATTGGGATCAACCAGAGATGTAACAAACACTTTGTCGGGACCCGTTCAGGATCATTTCATGCAAGTTTCAGCCAAATCACACTGGTAGAACTTCAGAAGAAGTTCAAAATGTGTTTTCAAGATGGCGGCTTTGGCGGCCATCTTGGATTACGGATCGACCCGAAAAATAACAACACTTTGTCGGGACCATGTCAGTATCATTTCATGCAAGTTTCAGCCAAATCGCACAGGTAGAACTTGAGAAGAAGTTCAAAATGTGTTTTCAAGATGGCGGCTGTGGCGGCCATCTTGGATTTCGGATCGACCCGAAAAGTAACAACACTTTGTCGGGACCATGTCAGGATCATTTCATGCCAGTTTCAGCCTAATTGCACCTGTAGAACTTGAGAAGAAGTTCAAAATGTATTTTCAAGATGGCAGCTGTGGCGGCCATCTTGGATTTCGGATCGACCCGAAAAATAACAACACTTTGTCGGGACCATGTCAGGATCATTTCATGCAAGTTTCAGCCTAATCGCACTGGTAGAACTTGAGAAGAAGTTCAAAATGTGTTTTCAAGATGGCGGCTTTGGCGGCCATCTTGGATTTCAAATCGACCCAAAAAATAACAACACTTTGTCGGGACCATGTCAGGATCATTTCATGCAAGTTTCAGCCTAATCGCACCGGTAGAACTTGAGAAGAAGTTCAAAATGTGTTTTCAAGATGGCGGCTTTGGCGGCCATCTTGGATTTCGGATCGACCCGAAAAATAACAACACTTTGTCGATACCATGTCAGGATCATTTCATGCAAGTTTCAGCCTAATCGCACCGGTAGAACTTGAGAAGAAGTTCAAAATGTATTTTCAAGATGGCGGCTTTGGCGGCCATCTTGGATTTCGGATCGACCCGAAAAATAACAACACTTTGTCGGGACCATGTCAGGATCATTTCATGCCAGTTTCAGCCTAATCGCACTGGTAGAACTTGAGAAGAAGTTCAAAATGTATTTTCAAGATGGCGCTTTGGCGGCCATCTGTTATTTCGGATCGACCCGAAAAATAACAACACTTTGTCAGACCATGTCAGGATCATTTCATGCAAGTTTCAGCCTAATCGCACCGGTAGAACTTGAGAAGAAGTTCAAAATGTGTTTTCAAGATGGCGGCTTTGCGGCCATCTTGGATTTCGGATCGACCCGAAAAAATAAACAGCACTTTGTCGGGACCATGTCAGGATCATTTCATGCAAGTTTCAGCCAAATCGCACTGGTAGAACTTGAGAAGAAGTTCAAAATGGGTTTCAAGATGGCGGCTGTGGCGGCCATCTTGGATTTCGAAGCGACCCGAAAGATAACAACACTTTGTCGGGACCATGTCAGGATCATTTCATGTCAGTTTCAGCCTAATTGCACCTGTAGAACTTGAGAAGAAGTTCAAAAGTGTATTTTCAAGATGGCGGCTGTGGCGGCCATCTTGTGATTTCGGATCGACCCGAAAAATAAACAACACTTTGTCGGGACCATTGTCAAGATCATTTCATGCAATTTCAGCCTATCGCACCGGTAGAACTTGAGAAGAAGTTCAAAATGTGTTTTCAAGATGGCGGCGATGGCGGCCATCTTGGATTTCGGATCGACCCGAAAAATAACAACACTTTGTCGGGACCATGTCAGGATCATTTCATGCAAGTTTCAGCCAAATCGCACTGTAGAACTGAGAAGAAGTTCAAAATGTGAAAAGTTAACGCACGGCGGACGGCGCACGGCGCACGGCGCACGGCGGACGACGACGGACGAAACATGACGACTATAGGTCATCCTGACCCTTCGGGTCAGATGACCTAAAAAGTTAATGTCGAGCCCTGTATATGAATGCTTGTCTTGTGTTAGCAGTGACTCCATGTGATAGCAAGGTCACCTTGTAGTAGTATTGCAAGGAGTCCACTTGTGAAAGCAGAGTCATTGCGTATTAGCAGGGTCCCCTTTTGATAGCAGGGTCACCTTGTAGTAGCAGAGTCTCCATGTGATAGCTGGGTCACCTTGAGAAAGCGGGGTTACTTGTAATAGCAGGATCACCTTGTGATAGGGGATTCATTTTTTTACCGTGCTTCCTTGTTAATATATAATGATTAAAACATAAGAACACCTAGGTTTACATAACAACGACAGCAGGTAATGATTTAAGTTTCTGTCTAAATGTGAGTGGTAAGCCTTGACCAAATGTATAGGTTCTCAGCTACCAAATATCCCCTTACCGTTCTCTTGAACAAGACCCATGTATAGAGTTGGAAATAACCCACATCCTTTATTTTCGAAATGGTGAGAGTTAGGTACAACATCAACCATTCTCTGAACCAACATCAGGCTATCAAAGACATTGGTGTTTCCACCAAATCTATACCTTTCGTTTTTTAGAGATTAATACTTTCTACCAAATATATACATGTTTATCACATAACTGGTCGTCTAGCCATGCCATAGGGCCATGTCATAAATATCGTAAGACGGTGTATACTATTTGTACATCACAGGTAGTTTTGACGTCATAATTTTACATATTACGATGCATTAATGTCACAGTAGACAGAAACGTCACGTTCGAGCCAGATTTCTACTATTTTATATAGAAACAAAATCAAAAAGTTTCACTTATATTTATTTCAACAAAGAGGCCCAATGGGCCTAACGGTCATCTGACTACCTTGACCAATAGTAAAATTAGATTATATATGGTGTCACTTTGTCATGAATCATGTCATTAATCATTTTCAAATTCTTTCAACAAATTTTATTTCAAACAAGAGGCCCAAGGGCCTTTTAAATATAGGAAATTAATTAGATATAGTGTCATGTGTATCATCTAACAATACTTGTCTCTGGACCATGTCAGGATCATTTCGTGCAAGTTTCAGCCAAATCCCTTCGGTAGAACTTGAGAAGAAGTTCAAAATGTGTTTTCAAGATGGCGGCGTGTGACGGCCAACTTGGATTTCGGATTGACCCGAAAAATAACAAAACACTTTGTCGGGACCATGTCAGGATCATTTCATGCAAGTTTCAGCCAAATCCACTGGAAGAACTTGAGAAG
Source organism: Argopecten irradians irradians (assembly GCA_004382745.1). Taxonomy (NCBI): domain Eukaryota; kingdom Metazoa; phylum Mollusca; class Bivalvia; order Pectinida; family Pectinidae; genus Argopecten; species Argopecten irradians. Next base: position 87,407 of record SAYR01020726.1, read on the forward strand.
AAGTTCAAAATGTGTTTATAAGATGGCGGCTGTGGCGGCCATCTTGGATTTCGGATCGACCCGAAAAATAACAACACTTTCGGGACCATGTCAGGATCATTTCATGCAAGTTTTCAGCCAAATCGCACCAGTAGAACTTGAGAAGAAGTTCAAAATGTGTTTTTCAAAATGGCGGCTGGGGCGGCCATCTTGGATTTCGGATCGACCGAAAAATAACAACACTTTGTCGGGACCATGTCAGGATCATTTCATGCAAGTTTCAGCCAAATCGCACCGGTAGAACTTGAGAAGAAGTTCAAAAAAGTGTTTTCCAAGATGGGGCTGTGACGGCCATCTTGGATTTCGGATCGACCCGAAAAATAACAACACCTTTGTCGGGACCATGTCAGGATCATTTCATGCAAGTTTCAGGCAAATCGCACCGGTAGAACTTGAGAAGAAGTTCAAAGTGTGTTTTCAAGATGGCGCTGTGGCACCATCTTGGATTTCGGATCGACCCGAAAAATAACAACACTTTGTCGGGACCATGTCAGGATCTTTCATGCCAAGTTTCAGCCAAATCGCACCAGTAGAACTTAAGAAGAAGTTCAAAGTATGTTTTCAAATGGCGGCTGTTGCGACCATCTTGGATTTCGGACGACCCGAAAAAATAACAACACTTGTCGGGACCATGTCAGGATCATTTCATGCAGTTTCAGCCAAATCGCCGATCAGTAGAACTGAGAAGAAGTTCAAAATCTGTTTTTCAAAAATGACGGCTGGCGGCCATCTTGGATTTCGGATCGACCCGAAAAAATAACAACACTTTGCCGGGACCATGTCAGGATCATTTCATGCAAGTTTCAGCCAAATCGCACCGGTAGAACTTGAGAAGAAGTTCAAAATGTGTTTTCAAAATGGCGGCTGTGGCGGCCATCTTGGATTTCGGATCGACCCGAAAAATAACAACACTTTGTCGGGACCATGTCAGGATCATTTCATGCAAGTTTCAGCCAAATCGCAACGCGTAGAACTCTGAGAAGAAGTTCAAAATGTGTTTTCAAGATGGCGCGGCTGTGTGACGGCCATCTTGGATTTCGGTTCGACCCAAAAAATAACAACACTTTGTCGGGACCATGTCAGGATCATTTCATGCAAGTTTTCAGGCAAATCGCACCGGTAGAACTTGAGAAGAAGTTCAAAGTGTTTTCAAGATGGGGCTGTGGCAGCCATCTTGGATTTCGGATGACCCGAAAAATAACAACACTTTGTCGGGACCATGTCAGGATCATTTCATGCAAGTTTCAGCCAAATCGCACCAGTAGAACTTGAGAAGAAGTTCAAAAATGTGTTTTCAAGATGGCGGCTGTGGCGGCCATCTTGGATTTCGGATCGACCCGAAAAAATAACAACACTTTGTCGGGACCATGTCAGGATCATTTCATGCCAGTTCAGGCCTAATGCACCGTAGAACTTAGAGAAGAAGTTCAAAATGTTTTTTCAAGATGGCAGCTGTGGCGGCCATCTTGGATTTCGGATCGACCCGAAATATAACAACACTTGTGTCGGACCATGTCAGGATCATTTCATTGCAAGTTTCACGCT
>SAYR01020726.1:89015-104107 GCA_004382745.1 Argopecten irradians irradians
CTTATCCTTAGAAGGTGTGCAAAATTTCATTGAAATTGCTTCAGCAGTTTTGGAGAAGAATAAATGTAAATTGTTTACGGACATACGACGGACGACGGACGACGCACGACGACGGACAAAAGGCGATTAGAATAGGTAACTTGAGACTTCGTCTCAGGTGACCTAAAAATGTGTTTTCCCAATATAAACTATAGTAAACTTAACCCCCTCCCCAGGGGGAAACCTGAGACCCCAGGGTCATATAATTCACAATTTTTGTAGAGGGCCTTGAGACCTTTCTATCTATGAAGAGTATTTGATTCTACCACATCTGTGAGTAGAGAAGAAGATTTTTGAAATTTTACTCAATTTTACCCTTTTTGGTCCCTCCCACAGCCCCCTGGGGGGTAGGGACCATATAATTCACAATTTTGATTGGCCTTATGCCTTAGAAGGTTTGTGCAAAATTTCATTGAAATTGCTTCAGCAGTTTTGGAGAAGAAGTCGAAAATGTAAATTGTTTACGGACATACGACGGACGACGGACAAAAGGCGATTAGAATAGGTCACTTGAGACTTCGTCTCAGGTGACCAAACAAAGGCATTACTATCTACATATTATGCATATGCATGGTTGTATTGTTTTTTGTTGCGGTTCTTTTTTGGTGATTGCACTATATCAGGGCTCGACATTAACCATTGCCCGACTGCCCGGGGCAGGTCAGACCTCCTGTCGGGCAGGTCAGTTACGTCTGTGACTTGCCCGACTGGGCAGGTGGATATTTTAGTGCCATTGATACTTGTTTAGGCTGATGTAGAGTTGATATCACAGTCCTTAAGATACATTTACGGGTCATGTAACAAAATCTGAGCTATGAAGCTGTCTACACAGATTATCGGTATAATTAGTCATGGTCAAACAGATGTTTGTACACCCATGTAGTATACATGATGTGATAATTCAAGCGCTTTGATGACACCAGTCATAATGTAATTTGACAGAAAGCATGGCAAAGAGCTTTGAGATTGATAGCAAATGGTAGGCCTAGCTCAAAAGCAATAGTATGGCAATAGTGGAAATCAAAAGTTTATCATTATATGCAAGAATCAAGATTAATTATACATGACCAGCTTTTGACTGAAAATCAAGAAATTTATAAAGTTCTTTTCGCCATGCCGGCTATTCACAACCTAGTCTGCTCAAATCGATCTTTCCCTATCGGTATTTTTACAGTTTTTGCTTGTAGAATATTGTTAGCTAAGACACCTGTTCATCTCGTTAATAATCACCGATATTGTGTGGACTAAGAAGAAGATACATCAAAGCAGATTTGAAGTGTCAGTGGAGTTATTAGGTCTGGAAGGTTCCTGATAATTATCACTTGCCCGACTGGTCAGTAGCTAGGAACAATTTATTAGGACAGGACATATTTTGTTTATATTTACTGCAGTGAATTATTAATTCTTCAATATGCTCATAGAACACAAAAATTTAAGAAAATCAAAAAGGAATCATAAATTAATCATAAAAATAGAGAAATTGTATCATTTTTCATTAAATTTTATTGGGCAAGTCAAATTTCCAGTCGGGCAGGTAGGTTTTTGTAGTCACCTGCCCGACAGGGCAAGTCCTTAAACAAGAGGCCCAAAGGGCCTTAACGGTCATCTGACTACCTTGGCAATAGTAAATCTAATTTCATATGGTGTCATTTGTCAGGACCATGTCAGGGATCATTTTCAATTTCTTTCAACAAATTTATTTCAAACAAGAGGCCAAAGGGCCTTAACATGTAGGAAATTAATATAGATATAGTGTCATGGTAGCCATCTTCGATTTGGGATCAACCAGAGATGTAACAAACACTTTGTCGGACCATGTCAGGATCATTTCATGCAAGTTTCAGCCAAATCACACTGGTAGAACTTCAGAAGAAGTTCAAAATGTGTTTTCAAGATGGCGGCTTTGGCGGCATCTTGGATTACGGATCGACCCGAAAAATAACAACACTTTGTCGGGACCATGTCAGTATCATTTCATGCAAGTTTCAGCCAAATCGCACAGGTAGAACTTGAGAAGAAGTTCAAAATGTGTTTCAAGATGGCGGCTGTGGCGGCCATCTTGGATTTCGGATACTCCGAAAAGAATAACTAACACTTGTGGACCATGTCAGGATCTTAATCAGTCCTAATTGCACCTGTAATGAGAAGAAGTTCAAAATGTATTTTCAAAGATGGCAGCTGTGGCGGCCATCTGGATTTCGGATCGACCCGAAAAATAACAACACTTTGTGGGACCATGTCAGGATCATTTCATGCAAGTTTCAGCCTAATCGCACTGGTAAAACTTGAGAAGTATAAAATGTGTTTTCAAGATGGCGGCTTTGGCGGCCATCTTGGATTTCAAATCGACCCGAAAAATAACAACACTTTGTCGGGACCATGTCAGGATCATTTCATGCAAGTTTCAGCCTAATCGCACCGGTAGAACTTGAGAAGAAGTTCAAAATGTGTTTTCAAGATGGCGGCTTTGGCGGCCATCTTGGATTTCGGATCGACCCGAAAAATAAACAACACTTTGGTCGATACCATTGTCAGGATCATTCATGCAAGTTTCAGCCTAATCGCACCGGTAGACTTGAGAAGAAGTTCAAAATGTATTTTCAGAGTGCGGCTTTGGCGGCCATCTTGAATTTCGGATCGACCCGAAAAAATAACAACACTTTGTCGGGACCATGTCAGGATCATTTCATGCCAGTTTCAGCCTAATCGCACTGGTAGAACTTGAGAAGAAGTTCAAAATGTATTTTCAAGATGGCGGCTTTGGCGGCCATCTTGGATTTCGGATCGACCCGAAAAATAACAACACTTTGTCGGGACCATGTCAGGATCATTTCATGCAAGTTTCAGCCTAATCGCACCGGTAGAACTTGAGAAGAAGTTCAAAAGTGTTTTTCAAGATGGCGGCTTTGGCGGCCATCTTGGATTTCGGATCGACCCGAAAAATAAAGCCACTTTGTCGGGACCATGTCAGGATCATTTCATGCAAGTTTCAGCCAAATCGCACTGGTTAGAAACTGAGAAGAAGTTCAAAATGTGTTTTCAAGATGGCGGCTGTGGCGGCCATCTTGGATTTCGAATCGACCCGAAAAGTAACAACACTTTGTCGGGACCATGTCAGGATCATTTCATGTCAGTTTCAGCCTAATTGCACCTGTAGAACTTGAGAAGAAGTTCAAAATGTATTTTCAAGATGGCGGCTGTGGCGGCCATCTTGGATTTCGGATTGACCCGAAAAATAACAACACTTTGTCGGGACCATGTCAAGATCATTTCATGCAAGTTTCAGCCTTATCGCACCGGTAGAACTTGAGAAGAAGTTCAAAATGTGTTTTCAAGATGGCGGCATGATGCGGCCATCTTGGATTTTCGGATCGACCCGAAAAAATAACAACACTTTGTCGGGACCATGTCAGGATCATTTCATGCAAGTTTCAGCCAAATCGCACTGGTAGAACTTGAGAAGAAGTTCAAAATGTGAAAAGTTAACGCACGGCGGACGGCGCACGGCGCACGGCGCACGGCGGACGACGACGACGAAACATGACGACTATAGGTCATCCTGACCTTCGGGTCAGATGACCTAAAAAGTTAATGTCGAGCCCTGTATATGAATGCTTGTCTGTGTTTAGCAGTGACTCCATGTGATAGCAAGGTCACCTTGTAGTAGTATTGCAAGGGATCCACTTGTGAAAGCAGAGTCATCTGGATTAGCAGGGTCCCTTTTGATAGCAGGGTCACCTTGTAGTAGCAGAGTCTCCATGTGATAGCTGGGTCACTTGAGAAAGCGGGGTTACTTTGTACAATAGCAGGATCACCTTGTTGATAGGGGATTCTATTTTTTTTACCGTGCTTCCTTGTTAATATATAATGATTAAAACATAAGAACACCTGGTTTACATAACAACGACAGCAGGGAATGATTTAAGTTTCTGTCTAAGTGTTGAGTGGTAGCCTTGACCAAATGTATAGTTCTCAGCTACCATATCCCCTTACCGGTTCTCTTGAACAGAACCCATGTATAGAGTTTGAAATAACCCACATCCTTTATTTTCGAAATGTGAGAGTTAGGTACAACATCAACCATTCTCTGAAACAACATCAGGCTATCAAAGACATTGGTGTGTCCACCAAATCTATACCTTTTCGTTTTTAGAGATTAATACTTTCTACCAAAATATACATGTTTATCACATAACTGGTCTGTCTAGCATGCCATAGGCCATGTCATAAATATCGTAAGACGTTGTATACTATTGTGACATCACAAGTAGATTTTGACGTCATAATTTTTACAGTATTACGATGCATTATTGTCACAGTAGACAGAAACGTCACGTTCGAGCCAGATATTCTACTATTTTATATAGAAACAAAATCAAAAAGTTTCACTTATATTTATTTCAACAAAGAGGCCCAATGGGCCTTAACGGTCATCTGACTACCTTGACAATAGTAAAATTAATTATATTTATGGTGTCACTTTGTCAGATCATGTCATAATCATTTTCCAATTTCTTTCAAACAAATTTTATTTCAAACAAGAGGCCCAAGGCCTTTTAAATATAGAAATTAATTAGATATAGTGTCATGGTAGTCATCTAACAATACTTTGTCTGGACCATGTTCAGGATCATTTCGTGCAAGTTTCAGCCAAATCCCTTCGTAGAACTGAGAAGAAGTTCAAAATGTGTTTTCAAGATGGCGGCGTGTGACGCCATCTTGGATTTCGGATTGACCCGAAAAATAACAACACTTTGTCGGGACCATGTCAGGATCATTTCATGCAAGTTTCAGCCAAATCCCACTGGAAGAACTTGAGAAGAAGTTCAAAATGTGTTTATAAGATGGCGGCTGTGGCGGCCATCTTGGATTTCGGATCGACCCGAAAAATAACAACACTTTGTCGGGACCATGTCAGGATCATTTCATGCAAGTTTCAGCCAAATCGCACCAGTAGAACTTGAGAAGAAGTTCAAAATGTGTTTTCAAAATGGCGGCTGTGGCGGCCATCTTGGATTTCGGATCGACCCGAAAAATAACAACACTTTGTCGGGACCATGTCAGGATCATTTCATGCAAGTTTCAGCCAAATCGCACCGGTAGAACTTGAGAAGAAGTTCAAAATGTGTTTTCAAGATGGCGGCTGTGACGGCCATCTTGGATTTCGGATCGACCCGAAAAATAACAACACTTTGTCGGGACCATGTCAGGACATTTCATTGCAAGTTTCAGGCAAATCGCACCGGTAGAACTTGAGAAGAAGTTCAAAGTGTGTTTTTCAAGATGGCGGCTGTGTGGGACCATCTTGGATTTCGGATCGACCCGAAAAATAACAACACTTTGTCGGGACCATGTCAGAGATCATACAAGTTTCAGCCAAATCGCACCAGTAGAACTTAAGAAGAAGTTCAAAGTATGTTTTCAAGATGGCGCGTGTGTGGCGCATCTTGGATTTCGGATCCCCGAAAAATAACAACACTTTGTCGGGACCATGTCAGGATCATTTCATGCAAGTTTCAGCCAAATCGCATCAGTAGAACTTGAGAAGAAGTTCAAAATCTGTTTTCAAAATGGCGGCTGTGGCGGCCATCTTGGATTTCGGATCGACCCGAAAAATAACAACACTGGGACCATGTCAGGATCATTTCATGCAAGTTTCAGCCAAATCGCACCGGTAATAATTGAGAAGAAGTTCAAAAATGTTTTCAAAATGGCGGCTGTGGCGGCCATCTTGGATTTCGGATCGACCCGAAAAATAACAACACTTTGTCGGGACCATGTCAGGATCATTTCATGCAAGTTTCAGCCAAATCGCAATGGTAGAACTTGAGAAGAAGTTCAAAATGTGTTTTCAAGATGGCGGCTGTGACGGCCATCTTGGATTTCGGTTCGACCCAAAAAATAACAACACTTTGTCGGGACCATGTCAGGATCATTTCATGCAAGTTTCAGGCAAATCGCACCGGTAGAACTTGAGAAGAAGTTCAAAGTGTTTTTCAAGATGGGGTGGCTGTGGCAGCCATCTTGGATTTCGGATCGACCCGAAAAATAACAACACTTTGTCGGGACCATGTCAGGATCATTTCATGCAAGTTTCAGCCAAATCGCACCAGTAGAACTTGAGAAGAAGTTCAAAATGTGTTTTCAAGATGGCGGCTGTGGCGGCCATCTTGGATTTCGGATCGACCCGAAAAATAACAACACTTTGTCGGGACCATGTCAGGATCATTTCATGCCAGTTTCAGCCTAATTGCACCTGTAGAACTTGAGAAAGAAGTTCAAAATGTTATTTTCAAGATGGCAGCTGTGGCGGCCATCTTGGATTTCGGATCGACCCGAAATATAACAACACTTTGTCGGGACCATGTCAGGATCATTTTCATCAAAGTTTCAGCGGATCGCACCGGTAGAACTTGAGAAGAAGTTCAAAATGTGTTTTCAAAATGGCGGCTGTGGCGGCCATCTTGGATTTCGGATTGACCCGAAAAATAACAACACTTTGTCGGGACCATCTCAGGATCATTTCAGGTAAGTTTCAGCTCAATCCCACTGGTCAAACTTGAGAAGAAGTTCAAAATGTGAAAAGTTAACGCACGGCGGACGGCGCACGGCGCACGGCGGACGGCGCACGGCGGATGACGACGGACGAAACATGATGACTATAGGTCATCCTGACCCTTCGGGTCAGATGACCTAATAAAAGTGATGTGATAAATAGAATCTTACACTCTTGACTAAAGGCCTAAAGGTTTGTGGCATATAAAATTTTTGAACTCGTTTGATAAATTTCATATTACATAGCCACTCATGTAAGATCCTCTATCTCTTTGATATCCAAACAAAATTGTTTGATCTTCTTTTCTATTTATATCTTTTTATATACAATATTTAACAAAATAAACATGATAGAAATCAAAAAGATACATTATGTTAATGTCAGAAGAAGTTAATCTAAAATTTACTACAGGGAGATAATTAACCACAGATATACACAATTGATAGGAAATCAGAGAAAACCTAGCTGTTCATCACTGAAAAATAAATTTATTATTGTTGTACTTTCTCAGAAATAGTGCAACGTAACAAACTTCAAAAGCAAGTATTCATGATGACTGTCATGGAGTTCACAAGTGATCGACTTTCTTTGGTATGATATCCTACATTCTATTGATTGGCATATTCAAATCATTATATAAGGCCATGTTAATTTTTACATCAAAAAGGGGAATAATAAATAGACGTCTTGTAATCTTATTTAATGAAATTACAAGAGATCCCAGAGGGATATTGGCACCCACCAAAAAATGATCTACGTCTGATAATGGAAAGAGAGATCTTTTCTCTGCTTTTCAAACTTTTACCACATATTACTACATATGAAATTTGAGAAAGATCCTTTCAGTATTTTCTGAATTCAGCCGAATCGCACCGGTAGAACTTGAGAAGAAGTTCAAAATGTGTTTTCAAAATGGCGGCTGTGGCGGCCATCTTGGATTTCGGATTGACCCGAAAAATAACAACACTTTGTCGGGACCATCTCAGGATCATTTCAGGTAAGTTTCAGCTCAATCCCACTGGTCAAACTTGAGAAGAAGTTCAAAATGTGAAAAGTTAACGCACGGCGGACGGCGGACGGCGCACGGTGGACGACGACGGACGAAACATGATGACTATAGGTCATCCTGACCCTTCGGGTCAGATGACCTAATAAAAGTGATGTGATAAATAGAATCTTACACTCTTGACTAAAGGCCTAAAGGTTTGTGGCATATAAAATTTTTGAACTCGTTTGATAAATTTCATATTACATAGCCACTCATGTAAGATCCTCTATCTCTTTGATATCCAAACAAAATTGTTTGATCTTCTTTTCTATTTATATCTTTTTATATACAATATTTAACAAAATAAAACATGATAGAAATCAGAAAAGATACATTATGTTAATGTCAGAAGAAGTTAATCTAAAATTTACTACAGGGAGATAATTAACACCAGATATACACAATTGATAGGAAATCAGAGAAAAACCTAGCTGTTCATCACTGAAAAATAAATTTATTATTGTTGTACTTTCTCAGAAATAGTGCAACGTAACAAACTTCAAGAGCAAGTATTCATGATGACTGTCATGGAGTTCACAAGTGATCGACTTTCTTTGGTATGATATCCTACATCTTATTGATTGGCATATTCAAATCATTATATAAGGCCATGTTAATTTTTACATCAAAAAGGGGAATAATAAATAGACGTCTTGTAATCTTATTTAATGAAATTACAAGAGATCCCAGAGGGATATTGGCACCCACCAAAAAATGATTTACGTCTGATAATGGAAAGAGAGATCTTTTCTCTGCTTTTCAAACTTTTACCACATATTACTACATATGAAATTTGAGAAAGATCCTTTCAGTATTTTCTGAACAAACCTCATTTATTACAAGGACATAGTCATTCAGATCCCCCCGCCAATGGAGATATCAAAGCTGAAGGGGATTATAAGTGGGAAACATATGATCCACTTAAAACCCCCTTGGACTACAAAGCCAGCCACTTTAATTCCACTTATAGGTAAGGGGATAATAAGTAAATAGTGTTCTTACCACTTAGTTTCCCCTTGTATCTCTCAATTTGCCTTTGTAAAAGAAAGTGGTTTTAAAGTAGGGCTTAGAAACAACTTCAATCCATCACTATGTCGACTATTTGTTCTGTTTAATACTTATTTTCCACTTATAATACTTCATCATTATTGGCAAACTAATTTTGCCTACTTAATTTCCACTTGGAAAAGTTAAGTCATATTTTGCAGATTGTTAGACAACTTATTTTCCACTTATAATACTTAATCTTTATTTGCAATCTAATTTTGCCAACTTAATTTCCACTTGGAAAAGTTAAGTCATATTTTGCAGACTGTTAGACAACTTATTTTCCACTTATAATACTTAATCATTATTTGGAAAAAAAAATTATTTGGCATAATCATAAATCATCCCCAAACATGGCCAATTTTAAAATTGTTTTACATCAGGATGTAATAATAATAAAATCATGTTTAGAACATTGTGCAATGTACTTAGCGCAGGTACTTTTTGGGGCTGAAAATGCTGAAAAAACTCTACGGTAATATTTTGTGCATTGGCCATGTTTGGGGATGATTTATGATTATGCCAAATAATTTGTTTTTTCCAAATAATGATTAAGTATTAATAAGTGGGAAATAAGTTGTCTAACAGTCTGCAAAATATGACTTAACTTTTCCAAGTGGAAATTAAGTTGGCAAAATTAGATTGCAAATAAAGATTAAGTTATTATAAGTGGAAAATAAGTTGTCTAACAATCTGCAAAATATGACTTAACTTTTCCAAGTGGAAATTAAGTAGGCAAAATTAGTTTGCCATATATGATGAAGTATTATAAGTGGAAAATAAGTATTAAACAGAACAAATAGTCGACATAGTGATGGATTGAAGTTGTTTCTAAGCCCTACTTTAAAACCACTTGCTTTTACAAAGGCAAAATTGAGAGATACAAGGGGAAACTAAGTGGTAAGAACACTATTTACTTATTATTCCCTTACCTATAAGTGGAATTAAATGGCTGGCCTTTGTAGTCAAGGGGGTTTTAAGTGGATCATATGTTTCCCACTTATAATCCCTTCAGCTTTGATATCTCCATTGGCGGGGGGATCTGAATGACTATGTCCTTGTAATAAATGAGGTTTGTTCAGAAATACTGAAAGGATCTTTCTCAAATTTCATATGTAGTAATATGTGGTAAAAGTTTGAAAAGCAGAGAAAAGATCTCTCTTTCCATTATCAGACGTAGATCATTTTTTGGTGGGTGCCAATATCCCTCTGGATCTCTTGTAATTTCATTAATAAGATTACAAGACGTCTATTTATTATTTCCCCTTTTTGATGTAAAATTAACATGGCCTTAATATAATGATTTGAATATGCAATCAATAAGATGTAGGATATCATACCAAAGAAAGTCGATCACTTGTGAAACTCCATGACAGTCATCATGAATACTTGCTTTTGAAAGTTTGTTACGTTGCACTATTTCTGAGAAGTACAGTACAATAATTAAATTTATTTTTAGTGATGAACAGCTAAGGTTTTCTCTGATTTCCTATCAATTGTGTATATCTGGTGTTTAATTATCTCCCTGGTAGTAATTTTTAGATTAACTTCTTCTGACATTAACATAATGTATCTTTTCTGATTTCTATCATGTTTTATTTTGTTAAATATTGTATATAAAAAGATATAAATAGAAAAGAAGATCAAACAATTTTGTTTGGTGAATCAAAGAGATAGAGGATCTTACATGAGTGGGCTATTGTAATTATGAAAATTTGTAAACAGGATAACACAGGAGAGTGTTCAACAAACTTTTATATGGCTCGACGATAACCGTTTAGTGTCCTTTTAGGAAAGGGGTCGCTCAGATCTTTCCTATTTATCCACAGAGTCTGACTTTCTATTAGTGGGTCAATATAGCGAGCGACACCGCGATAGGTCAGGTATTCGACCTTAGATATGGATCTATTCAGGTGTTCTGTCACGCGTCCGTCTCCGCCGTGCGCGTCCGGGCTGCTCGCGCTCGTTGTCGGCTACGTCGCTGCATGCCGGCTTACACTTTTTCACATTGTGAACTTGCTATTCACGTCAAGTTATGACCAGTGGAATTGGAGCTGAAACTTACCTGAGAAGGATCACTGGGATGGCTCCTGACAAAAGTGATTTGTTGCGTGGGTCCTCGGACATCCGTCATATCCCGATTAATCGCAAGATGGCCGGTCACGCTGGAAAGAGCAACCATTTATGCTATACATAATTTCTATATTTAGCTAACTCCCATGTCACATTATTCTGATAATAACACTACAACTGCTTTAGATAATAAACATGTGAATTAGGAATTACATTCTTTGATGATCCTCTTAACATTGCCACAAAATACATATGGACCTTAAGTTCTAAGTGTTGAAATCATCTTTTCATCGTTTTTGTACTAAATGTTGTTGGCTATGGTTAACCATTAAATAATGTTATTCTGTTATTACTTTTTAAAGTGGTTATTGGGCAAAAATATCCTTTTACTGAATAAAAGCAATCATCAAATTTCACATTCGATGATCAACCAAAATTTATCAAAGGGGATTATCAGTGTATTAATAGCCCTATTTTAAGATAAAAGCAATAAAATGAGATCCAATCTTCTATATGAATAAGTAGAAGTTTAACCTGCAAAATTATTAAATCTATTTTAAACTTTATTATCTCTATTCTGGAACTTTCTATTTACAAGATCGCATAAAAAAGTACAAAAATTTCAACACCAAGTTTTTGCTTTGAAAGGTGTTAGTCAAGGAATACTGCGTTTATATGCTATCTTTATATGTACTAAGCTCTTAAGTTAAGCGGATTTTGCGAATTTCGAGAAATAATGCACTTGGAAACTTCTTGCTATTAAAGTTGCATCTCTATATTAGGACATGAGTCTTCCAAGATTATCAATCTTATTTACTTTTATTTTAATTTCCGTACCTGTGGGAAGTCTTTTCTAATTTACCAGACCTATAAAAAAGTCAAAATTTCACACGGGTTTCTTGGCTTTTGACAAGGTGGTAGTTAGGGGGGAATAACTCGTTCTTATAATGGCTGATTAATAAGTACTCAATTGGTGCTGGTCCCGACGCACACAACCGTCTCCTTTATATCACACATTCTACAGCCTAAGAAAAAAATTGCGCATAGTACAAAATGGGACCTCATCATCCGGAATTTACTAGTATCAGTGCGACCCTACGACAAAATTCCTATCAAAGAACCCAATATCCTCCCTTTAGAAATTCTTGCTGGGTCACCTAAATTAGGAATCACGACTAGGTAACACAAACAATCTTGCTTGATCTTCATATATCATCGGGGCTTATTATGATTCTACTAAAAATCAACTATCTAGTTAAATTTAGACCTATAAATTGTTACACACAGAAATCTATGAGCGCTTTGGGTTAGAGTACTTTTCGCTTGCTGTAATTCCTCTTATCTGAATTTAAATCAAGTTTATTTTAAACAACTAACGATTGGTAGAAGCTTGCTTTTTCATTTTGTAGGACTTTATTAGGAAAAAATATAGCGCAATTCTGATTGGTTTTCTGATGACAAAACAATTATTTTTTAACTCTGAAAAGGTTGAGAACCACGGTTTGACCGCGCTTATAAATTTCTGATTTAAGCGCACGTGATCTTACGACAGATCAGATGGACCAATTTGTACAATTTATCATAGGTGGAAACTGGGTACAAAATTAAACCGCAACAACAATCATCTGATTTCTATTGAAATAACTGACTGAGCAGGAAAATGGATCGCTGACATGTCCGTTCGCATAACACATTAAGATACTCGTACAAGCTTCTGTAGAATTTCACATAGTCAAATTTTAAATTCTGTATCTGTAAACTTTTACCTATCCCTTGGATATGTGTATGTATTAACAAAGTAATTGAACAAATGGACGGCAATGTTACATAATGGATTGGGACAAGGAGACAGGGAAATAGGAGTTAAGTTCTTCATATGACCTGAAACAACATTTTTATTTTTGTAACATGTACGGAAATCAAGAAATGAAAGGCGTTTATTGTACATCTGCAGTGTAGTGATAGGTTGGCGCTAAGCTACATGGTTACAGTACCAAGTTATTTTCGACAACATGAACTGTTCGAACTTTAGAAAACAATGAACACCTTTTTGCGAGTGTGGTACGGGGTATATGCACTGCGGGTGTTATCGGGTCCGAACTAGAATCTGATCTCCACACGTATTAACACGACTGCATGTCTCTCATTTTCGGTCGGCTGCTGCGTTTAACCAGATTCAGGGGTTTAGGAACTCACGCCCATGTTAAGTTATCACCCGACATCCTTTCACACGAAGAAGATAAAAAGACTCTCTCAAGGATGCGAAGCGGACCCTGAACATTATGCCCATAGCGTCAAGTCCATTCAGTCAGGACTCACATAGCGGAAAATGTCAATATTTTAGCAAAATAGACCGTCTCCCTCATCTGCAGAAAAACACCATTGTATTGACAGCTATCTTGTTTTCTTACAAAAAGAAGCAGTTCTTTTTTATCTTGCTCTATTTAACTCAGGAACTTGTATACGCTTTGTATAGGTGGTATATTATAAAGAGACGAGACCTGTGTCAGATGTTTATCCCCTAAACTGGACTTAGTCCCCTAATAATTGTAGTAGAGGCTGTCAAACACTAATTTCCAGGTGGCCTTGAGTTGTGAAGGCATATACTAATGTCATACTTCTCAGGGGAGATTCATCTGTACTACGACAGAAGAATCTAAGATTAGGTTGTATACCCACATTGTGTGATTTTAGTATTTGGACAATAACACTCATTATGTAATAGGTACATTGTCCCTATTAGGTTGGTTCTTATGATTAGTGTCCACCCTTTGTGGTGATATATGTCTTAGGGGCCCTATTGTGTATACAAGTCCATTCTCGCAATGGTCACTTAAAGTGTCAATATTTGGGAATTCCAGATTCTAAAAGTCTCTGATTTGAATTTAAAAAGAACAGTAGGGTTTGTCGATAAGACTGGCGATCAACGCCTGGAGAGCATTAATATAACGCTTTTGTACTTAAATTTAGCAAAAGATTGATTATCAAGTTTACAAAGACAGTTCTAATATTATATAGTAATTTCACAGCTCTCATAACATATAGAGGCACAATGTTCAAATCTATACGGAGAATGCGTACAATTCAAAAATAGCTTTAATGTAGTAACCAGACTTCACTAGAAGACATGTAATAAATTCTGTGCTATTCTTCACCTTTCACATCTTTTTTAGGATTGAAAAATATCATTTTAAGTGTGTAAGTACCTCTTTTATAAACAGGATAGAGAAAACACACTATTATTAAATATACTTTACTCTATATAACGTTCTATTTGAAAAGGGCTTACACTCATCAGGCATCATCAGTGAACGCACGATTAATTCTCACCTGCCATATATTTTTAATCTATAGGCCAGATATTCGGCTTTTAACAACAGAAGAGTCGGACCATGACGTGATCTAAGTGGTCAATGGTCTCCCACAAACTCCCGAGTTTCAATTACATAACTGCGTAACTTTCTCTAATCTGTGTTAATATGAAAGTAATATCGACCGTAGGATTGACTCTGAGATTTTTATGCTATAGGACCAATTTCGAGGCGGCTAGCCTGCGTTTTGCCTGAAACTTGCATGAATGGATCCTGAACATGGTCCCGACACAAGTGTTGTTATTTTTTGGGTCGAACCGAATTCCAAGATGGCGGCGTCCAGCCGCCATCTTGAAACAACACATTTTGACTTCTTCCTAGTTCTACCTACCATGTTGCGATTTGGCTGAAACTTGCATGAAATGATCCTGAGCATGGTCCCATGAACAAAGTGTTGTTATTTTTCGGGTCGATCCGAAATCCATAGATGGCCGCACAGCCCCTATTTTTTTGGAAAACAATCATTTTGACTTCTTCTCAGTTCTATAACAATCCTGGGTAGCGATTTGGCTGAAACTTGGCATGAAATGATCCTGCATGGGCCCGCCGGCAAAGTGTTTGTTTTTTTCTGGGTCGACGAATCCAAGATTGGCCGCCCAGCCCGCCATTTTGAAAACAGATTTGAACTTCTTCTCAGTTCTACTGATCTGCGATTTGGCGAAACTTGCATGAAATTGATCCTGACATGGTCGCGACAAAGTGTTGTCTATTTTTTTCGGGTCGATCGCGAAATCCAAAGATGGTGCGCCACTAGCCGCCAATCCTTGAACATACTTTGAACTTCTTCTTAGTTCTATCTGGTTGGCGATTTGGCTGAAACTAGCATGAAATTGATCCTGACATGGTGCCTGACAGCAAGGTGGTGTTATTTTTCCGGTGATCCGAAATGCCAAGTATGGTCCGCCACATGTGCCGCCATCTTGAAAAACACACTTTGAGACTCCTTCTCAAGTATCTA